>OZ024836.1:5810413-6076782 GCA_964016985.1 Anodontia alba
GTTCGCATAAAGGCTCCAAACTCAGTCAATGCATCAAAGCGAAAACATAAAAATCAAATTAATCGCTATGATAAACAGAAACGAGTACTCATGGCAATTCTACTGAGTGCCAGAGTAAACGAAAACCAAAAGTTGAACCACGGCGGGCCAAGCCAAAGACATATCGTCAAGCCCCAACCCACTGGTTAAAGTTTTACGAAGAGGCCGTCTTTGAGACCGAGGCCCGAACCGAATAGGTTCCTTTCTTTGCTATAGAACACAACGAGCTGCTGTAAACGGTGAAACTTCGGAGTGGGCTCCAGTTTTGTCAGGTGTCCCACAAAGGGCCGTTCATGGTTCATTATTGTTCTCTCTGTACATAAATGATATTTCCACAGACATAGACTCAGAAATAAGGCTTTTCGCAGATGACTGTGTTTGCTATCGTGAAATCAGAGACACAGGCGTCTCGTTGAAACCGTTCAGAAGGATATAGATAGATTAGGATGTTGGGCCAGAAAATGGGTATGAGATTTCAGCCAGTCAAATGCAATATAATGCAGATGACTAGGGGAAAAAAATAAAAATAATATAAAATTGAGGCTTCTTACACTTTAGAGGGTACGGTCCTCGAAAAAGTGAATTCCATTAAATACCTAGGAGTAACAAACACACATGACTTGAGATGGAATACACATATCAGCAATATGTGTACTAAGGCAAATTGAACTCTTGGTTTCCGGAGACGAAATCTTTATCAATGTCCTCAGGATGTTAAAGAGGCAGCATATTGTCGACTTGTTCACCCCGTTTTGGAGTATTGCAGCTGTGTTTGGGATTCCCAAGGCGTGGCTTCAACAAGAAATCGAAAAAATTCAGAATAGGACTGCTAGGTTTGTTACTATCAAGTACTGTTTTGAAACTGGGAATATGACTGGAATACTGGAAAAACCAAAATGGGGATTCTTTTGTACAAAGGTCTAAAGGGTACTGCCAGCATTCCAACAGATGATCTTATACACCCCCGCCCCCTCCCTGACAAAGCACTTTTACGGCCAGCCAACTTCACCCTGGGTCCCGATGCTACTCTTAATACAGAAATACATAAAAATTCGGTTCGCATAAAGGCTCCAAACTCAGTCAATGCATCAAAGCGAAAACATAAAAATCAAATTAATCGCTATGATAAACAGAAACGAGTACTCATGGCAATTCTACTGAGTGCCAGAGTGAACGAAAACCAATAGTTGAACCCAAGGCGTGGCTTCAACAAGAAATCGAAAAATTCAGAATAGGACTGCTAGGTTTGTTACTATCAAGTACTGTTTTGAAACTGGGAATATGACTGGATTACTGGAAAAACCAAAATGGGGATTCTTTTGTACAAAGGTCTAAAGGGTACTGCCAGCATTCCAACAGATGATCCTAAACACCCCCCCCCCCCTACCCCCCGCCCCCCCAACAACCCGCCCAATCAGGCGCGGTAGAAATCACCACTCGTTGAATTTTCAGATTCCCGCTACAAGAACTATGAGAACTGACATTTACAAGGACTCCTTTATCCCTCAAACAGTCAGAGATTGGAATGCCCTTCCAGATTCGATCATTACCTCTGCTGAAAGAGCAGAGGATGGTGTGGCTAGATTTACCTCTCTGGTGAGAGCTAGGGACTAACTTCCCATATCACAGGTTCTGGTGAATGAATGTCATTGGACGTATCACCAGTGAGGATTCTGTTTCTGATTCTAATTCTGAACCGCCGTCGTGCACTTAAAGAGTGAAGCATAGCCATCAACAATGATTGGGTTGATAACTGGGCATGCAGTCTGCCGCATAATATCCAGGCTATAGCCAATTCTTTTTAAACGGTTAATATTTTTTTTAATTGCACCGAAAAGGTAGATTTTCCCACATTTTTTTTCTAAATTTGTACACCGTAAAATTCTGGTTCCGATATACCTTGTTGCAGAAGTGTTTTCAGACCGACGTTATATTTTTCTACCAAGCACTGTGTCTGCGATAAAATTTCGAAAACACCTTGCGAAGTTTAAAATAACGATAGCTCTGCCTGAGAAGTTTGGCAGTAAGGACCTTGTTGCGGCAGTTAAAATTACTAAGATTTGAAGAAGCTCTGGCGAATCTAATAAGTTGAGATATGCATACCCCATATGAGGTACGCCGGGGGAGCGGGGATGAGGGCATCGCCATCCAGAAAAGGGAAATTGACTGTATCAAAATCAAAATTGTCCCGTTTATCATAAATTTTGGTGGAAACTGTACCATTAGATATACATAGATTCAAATAAAAAAACTGTGCCTCGGTATCAGAAGAATTGGCTTTATTTAATTGGAGTTCAGTAGGGTATAAGCGGTCCACCATTTGGTCAAAGTAAATATTGTCAATATTTAATAAATCATCAAGGTATATAGAAGTGGAATTGAAAGCCTCAATAATGTCAGCCCGAGAGACTTCGTGAAACATCTTTCATAATTTCATAACAAGAAAAAAAAAAAGCTCTGCAACAAGAGGACCACAATTATTTTGTAAACTCTGTAAACCCCCAATCATCTAAAACTAAATAAATAAAGGAAAAAAAATTGGGCTCGTCCGGGATTTGAACCCGGGACCTCTCGCACCCAAAGCGAGAATCATACCCCTAGACCAACGAGCCACATGTTTAAAGTAGAGAAAAGCATGCTTGTATTTTATAAAGAAATTCGTTACGAAATAAAACTGCCATTTAGTTTTGCTGATATTTTCTATAAATTTAAACTGACTTTATTCATTTCTAACAAAATTATTAGCAACTTTTAGCAAAACAAATAAATCACGCCTAATATGACTCATAAAAAATAACAGAATTGAGATTATTTTAAAGCGCGTCACGTGACTTTGTAATAAATAACAAAAATGGCGACCGCTATGTATTTAGAACACTATTTGGACAGTAAGTTCGCTAAACAACTCTTAAATTTTCATTTGATTACGTGAAGTAATTCACTGATCACTAAATTATTGTTAGAGAAATTATTCAGAATAGTTTATCTTTATTTTAGATGTTCTGGTTTTCCATTTTAACATTTTTTTTCACCGAGCCCGAAATGATCGGAATTTGGCGCACTTATTTGAACTCGTGAATTCTGATTCAGAACCCAAATCTGCGCAATATTACAAGCTGTTGTATTGACCCTATTTAACAGACACTTGTTCTTTGGATTTGTATTTATCAGTTGGCATCCACTTGCAGACGCACTTCAAATGGCGATCCATGACTGTACGATAAACCCCAAACCCCTGTTGGCCTAAAAATAAGACGTCAAAAATTTTTTACTGGTGATAACTTAAATGACATTCATTCACCAGGAATATTTTGATGATGCTTGGTACAAATGTAGAATAAGACGAGATTACATGTTGCATACAAGAATGACAACTCTGGTGGGATTTTTTTTTGTGTTTGCAGGGTTTTTTTTTTGGGGGGGGGGGGGGGGTACATTTGTTTTTTTTTTTCTGAAAAACCTTTTCTAGTAACTTTAATGACATTCATTCACGAGGAATATTTTGATGATGCTTGGTACAAATGTAGAATAGGACGAAATGACGTGTTGCATACAAGAATGACAACTCTGGTGGGATTTTTTTTGTTTTTGCAGGGTTTTTGCGGGGGGTGGGGGGGGGGAGGGGGGGGTGGTACATTTGTTTTTTTTTTCTGAAAAACCTTTTCTAGTAACCCTTAGCTTCTTTAAATCTACACAAGAATCTCAGTCATAATCTATTGCAACACCTTGTGTATTATAATACTGGTTGATTTAAGGATAATCTGCCGGCTGACCAAACATGGCGGCGGAATTTGCCATCTGTACACGTCATCATAAAATATCAACAAAAATCACAAATGAAATGCGTGTCTCACAAACTGAATTGATAACTTAAATGTCCGGGTATATCAAGTGGTTATTAACAGATAAAAATGCATTTCATAAGTATGAAAAAAACGTACGTTCTAACTTGCGTAATTTTGAGACAAAACATTTCTTAGTACTTATGTCATTTTCTTTTACAATGTTCCATCTAGGGCAACTGGAAAATAAAATATCCATAATCATTCAAATAAAAACACTATGGCTTCCAAGAAGGCTTCTCAAACAGCTCTAAACAATGTTCATTGACCGTGCATATATAATGTACTTAGCTGTCACCCTTGCACGTGCAGATAGAATACAAACCGGTATCCAGTCCGTTATATACATGAAAGGACAAGATTTTAGTTTTGTGTATCAGTTTGGGTACCTGCGGACATAGGCATATTGTGTTTTTATTTGAAAGCTTACGGATATTTTAATTTCCTGCTGCTCTAGATGGAACATTGTGGAACAAACTGACGTTAGTATTTTATAAATTTATGAAAAAGAAAAGGGAACTTTTTCGTCCCGAATTTGCACAAGTTAGAAGGTTAGTTTTTTTCATACTTATAAAATGCATTTTTATCTCTTGATAACCATTTGATATGCCTTGACATTTAAGTTATCAGTTGAATTCATGAGACACGCATTTCATTTGTGATTTTTGTTGATATTTTATGATGACGTGTACAGGTGGCAAATTTCGCCGCCATGTTCGGGCTGCCGGCAGATTATCCTTAAGGCAAAATGAGCTGCAACATGAGAAACCATACTATCAGACATGTGGGCTCAACAAACTCAAATCAGCTTGCACATTCACGCAGTCTGATCAGACTCTTTCAGGGTTCTCGGGGACGCATAAATCATGGTCCGGACTCCTAAAAATTTCCAAAGCCGAGTCCGCCGGACGCATGTGTTTTTTTCCCGTGGGACTACTACTAATTATGATCGGATTATTTGACTGAAGTCTAAAGTCGGCCACGTGTTATTCGTACCGTCGGTAGCATCTTAAAAGAACAGTAGTAATCCACCACGTGCTTTTCACACCTGCGACAAGTACCGTTATTTGTTTAGCAAGCGGTAGTTAAACAGGTATTGGCTGTTCACACTTAAAGCATGCAGCTGACACCGGTATGCGACCCTTTCCCTCACTGTGTATTGCTTGCGCCGACGACTGATTCATAGAAAACGCACACGTAGGTTGGCGGGTTTTTTTTTTGTGGTTTTTTTTTTTGTTATTAATAGATTTTTTTCCATTTCAAAATTTTCGGACGCTGAATTTTCATCACTAACATAAAAAAAAACCCAAAAAACCTGCTTACTGTTTTCAGTTAAAAGCTGACAAATGTACCTTATCCCTTGGCGAGATAACAGTCTGCGCATCTAAACGGTTATTCCTGCTTGTCACTAAAACAAACAAAAAAAAAAAATTCTAAGTCCCATCGAATCTATCCCGTAAGCCCTGTGAGTCTAATAATAACCCAAAGAGTCTAATAGGACAGCTCAGATGCACCCCGGACGGCGGTATACAATTTGGGACTGTTCTAGTATAAGTTACATTTTCCATTGCGTCCACATGAAGAAAGCGCATGCTCCTAACGGTAGCGCGTGCTGGTAAGGGTAACGTCATTTGACAGCATGGCGGGAAACCTTTTTGGGAGAAAACTGAACTATTTCCATGTTGCATTGTAGAGCATTTTCTTGTAAGAAATGCATTTGAATCAGACACATATTTAAAAACAGAACTAAATTATCAAGACGTTTAAGGCAAATCAAAGCAGCAAATCGAAATTTCAGCTGGTGAAGAAGTCCCGGACATTTTTTTTGTAGCGTGTATTGATCGCAGCACGGTGCAAATGTAAACATTGAAATGACGTTTTGCGGGAAGCTCAAAAGAGGTGTCCGTGATCAGAATATGCGGATAGATTGCATATATAAGTTTGCGATAGAATATAACGGAGCTTTCGTTGGTTTTGATTAAAATATTTTTCACTCAGAACACTCGAGATCACTTAACAGACAGTGACAAACGGTGGGGTATTGAATTTAAGTGCGACGGTCTTTACCATGCAAGTAAAACAGGATTGTCATGTCTCCCTGATCTGCAAAGATGTCTCTGGTTCCCCATGAGGGAGATATGACGTCATCCTAATTTCTGGGCCAACTCCGTTGAATTAACAACATCAGGATGTGTGGTAAGACTACCAGTTGGTTACATGCATTGCTCGGAATAATACATAATGCAAAGGACCATAAAAAGTATATGAAAATAAGGAAATTGATTCTCCATCAGGTATTTATAGAATGAAGTTACTGGGGACATGCTCACTATCAAAGGAGAATGAAGTTACCGGGGACATGCTCACTATCAAAGGAGAGTCGTGAAAAAAAAAAAAATAATAATAATGGGACTCCTATTTTGGAGGGGTGGGACTCCTACTTTTTGGCTGGGACTCCTACTTTTTACAAAAAGGGAGTCCCAGACTCCTACTTTTAAAATCCTAGTGAGAACCCTGCTCTTTGTTGTCCACATGGAGAATTTTGCATACTCATAACAATCCAAAATGCGCCCAGGAAAGATTCAGATCAGATTTCACAAGTGTGCAGGCTGATCTGAATCTGCTGAGCAGACATGTCCACAGGTACATGTACTTTTCTGACGTTGTGGCTGAAATCGAAATTAACGGAATGTGTTTTTCATGCATTGATTAACCATTGACTAAATACTTCACATAGGGTTACCGGCTACTTTCTCCTGATTAGTGTATCAATAAATATATTGAAAAAATTGTGATTTTTTTTTTTTTTTTTTTTTTTTTTCAGGCTTGGAGTCCTTACCTACAGAACTGCAAAGAAATTTCAACCTAATGCGGGATCTTGACCAGAAAGCTCAAGGTATAGTTAAATACCTGATTATTATGTATAATAGTATTATGGTAAATGCCCCAAAATTTCGTACACCACAGTTTCTGAATAAATGGCATCTGCAAACAGTGCAGACCCAGATCAGACTGCTCCCAGTCTGATCATCAGGCTCTACATTGTTTGCCATTCCACTATTTTAAGAAATAACTACATAAAAAAAAAGAAACAATATTTAGTAAAAAAAAAATATGGAATAAAGTGTTTGCAATTTTAGGACATTTGCCATATAAATGAAAATTTTCAGAAGACAGTGAAGCCAACCTGAAGGAGCAGTCTGATCAGTGTCTACACTCTACACTGTTTGCCATTCTGTGAAGTATTTTAAGAAATCCCTAGTGACTACTTAAAAAGCAAATTTAGTTGAAAAGTATGGAATTAATGTAAGTGTTTGAAATTTAAGGACATTCACAATATAAATGAGGAGATGGCAAGGTGTACCTGATTCATTCTTGTCATGCTCCCTGCAATTTAGGTCGTACTTAACCAGAGGACTTGGCAAAGAGGAGTATTATTCTTATTTCTATGTAAAATGTGTTGTGGATATTGATTTGAAAGGCCTTACTGAGGCGTTCTGGCCCCAGTTGTTCAAAGCTAACGACGTCGTTAGTTAACGATTCATTAAAATTTACATCGAGTGATACGCAAATATGCTGAAATTTTTTGCTGAAAAAATGTGAGTAGCTTTTGCATTGCAAAAGCTACTCACATTTTTTCAGCAAAAAATATCATAATATTGTATATTGAATCGGCTAAAACAGTTAATGAAATGACCCTTAACGAGCTCGTTAAGCTAACGATGCTTTGAACAACTGGGCCCTGATGAGTATCCACAACATAGATTTTTATTAACCTTTGTCCTGCTGAATAAATTAAGATGCCATGCCCCCTTCTGATTTTCAGCCAATCAGATCACTTGATCCGGATTGTTGATATAAATTCAAATACTTAATCGCAAACAGTGCAGATCCAGATCAGTTGGCTTCTTCAGAAGCCAACTGATCTGGATCTACACTGTTTGCAAAGGCAGGGTATGTCCGGGTTCAGTAGGACAAGGGTTAGGAAACTGAGAAAATTATCCTAGAATTATTATCAGATACTCCTCCTCAACTGCTAGACTAGGCATTCCTGTCTACTCAACTTGTAATGGGACACAATGAAAATCTTTCTCATGGGCCCGATTAAATTCTCTCATATACGGCATCAATACTTCCAGACAAATGACATCAGATACTTATTTGAAAATGTACCGTATTTACTTTGTATGTATTCAGACAGGCCTGAGCAAGCGTTGTAGACCCAGATGAGACTCCACAGAACCTGGCATCTCATCAGGGTCTACATTGTTTGCCACTTATCCATCAATTTGTAGTACATTGGGTAGTATTTGCTCAGATTTTAGAACAAGTATGGTAGGGAGTTGAGTTGTCCAAATACATGTCCTTCTGATTTCTCGGAAAGAATGTATGAAAAAAAAAGAATGTCTACTGCAGATGTGATGTGTGCTTTAAGGATCAACACTGATGACGTTATTATTATAGATTTAATGGAAGAAATAGATGAGGAAAGCCGAGGGTTATCTCCTGTCAGTGCGGACGTTATCTCCAGAAAAAAGGTCAAACCTTCTTGCAGCAATACAGAAACTTTTTGGAAAGAGTCGAGAGTTTGGGGATGATAAAGTACAGTTAGCCATGCAGACATATGAAATGGTATGTGAAAGTAGTTTTTATGCCCCTGCTATCGGCATGTTTAGGTTGTGTGTATATTATTGTTATTCCGTATATCCTTACGTACATACGCGTACATACGTGATCCTGTTATACTCAGATTCAGATTTTTGTAAGCAGTAGATTTCAGGGTTTTTATTATAGCAACTTGAAATTTGGTATGATTGATTGATTGTGTTTGATTTGAATGACACATCAACCCTTGTGTGTCATTTTGTGTCATCTCCCAGAGAAAGGGAGAAGAGAGATAGAAGAGAGTAGAGGAGATGAAAGAGGGGGACAGGGGAGAAAAAGGAACATGAATGAAAGTGAGGAAACAGAAGAAATAAAAACAAAAAACATTCCCCCTTTACCCTTACCTGCTACAAGGATAGCAGGCCTTGCCCAACTGTAAGCCAATATAAGTTGGACACACCGGTGACGTAAGATACACGACACCTTCGCCACACCCGACCACACCCCCAAAATTCGGTATGGGGATTTATGTCTATGAGTACAACAGGAATAAACAACAACCCATAAGTCATGGTCCGCTGACTTATGACTACAACCCATACATCACGATCCACTGACTCCTGACGTAGGCTAATTTTGCAACGTGAAGATTTTTGTAAGAGGTAGATTTCAGGGTTCCTATTATTGTAGCAGTTTGAAATTTTGTATGAGGACTTTATGACTTTACGTCTGCGCAGTTTTATTGAGGTATTAAAGGTGGGGAATTTGTGGACACATTTCTGGGCCCAGTTGTTCAAAGCTAACGACGTCGTTAGTTAACGATTCGTTAAAATTTAAATCAAGTGATAAGCAAATATGCTGATATTTTTTGCTGAACAAATGTGAGTAGCTTTTGCAGTGCAAAAGCTACTCACATTTTTTCAGCAAAAAATATCAGAATATTGTATATTGAATCCACTAAAACAGTTAACGAAATGACCCTTAACGAGCTCGTTAAGCTAACGACACTTTGAACAACCGGGCCCAGTTTGTGAAGAATTGAGAATAGTACTGTCAGAATTAACCCGTTTGAGTCAAGAAACCCCAAAAGGGGTAATTGGCAAACAATGCAGAGCAAGATCATGCCATAGATTGCAGCATCTGATCAGGGGCTGCAGTTTGAGTTAAATCAGGAATTTCTATAAAATATAGTAATAACGAAAATTAAACAAACACCCTGTTATTTGAAATAGACCAGTCCAAAGAGTTGTGGTAGAAGAGTCCACTCTATGCAAATGGTTTAAGGGAATTATGGTATCAATATTTTTTGGTTGAAAAATGGGTTAAATAAACAAATTCAGAGGACTTGTTAAGGAGGCCCTTTGTGATGATAATTGTGGGATAATTTTCTCCAGTTCTCCATAAAAAACATGGGGGCAGTTGTCAGTTTCTGGCGAAAGAATGTGCACAATACTGGTTAACCGCTTAGAGGACTAAGCCTGCCCAGTTAACGTGTGGTTAGGTAAACTGACCGCGCTCGACATGACCCCATTGGGTTGACTGGGCCGTAAAACCTCAACACAAACAAATCCATTAAAAACATGGGTAATTAGAAATGCCTCAGCGAGATGGCTGGTGCTTATATTGAGTATCCACAACATAATGTATGTTTTTGTGAAGAAAAAACACTCCAGAATTATCTCCAAATTCCTTTAAATGTCCTGTTGGATAGATGGCCTGAGCAAACAATACTGATATTGATTAGACGCCACATTCTGTGACATCTAATCACAGTCAAACTTCTGCACTGTTTGCCATTCAGCTATCAATTTTATATGTATATACAACACCTGGTATCTGATTGGACTTTTTCAAATTTTAGTTTATGATAAGGAGTTTTTACAAAGGTAAAGGCCCACTAAATGCAATGTATGCCCTAAAATATACACTACAGCTTTAGAAAAGAATCTTGGTGCAAATTTGATCAAAATTGGTTTGGAAATAGGAGAGATATTGTAGTTTATATATCTTACATAACTGTCATGAGTGCTGCCATTTTCGCCGGCCTAAGTGGCTCAATTGGATGCCCTGTCCGACTGGAGACCAGGAGGTCGCGGGTTCAACGCCCGCCGAGGTCAGCAACATTCTTTCATGGAGATTGATCGTGAAATATTTTCTACAGTCATTCTCTCCCTTCCACTGATTCAAAAAGGGCAGTTGTCAGTTTCTGGAGAAAGAATGTGCACAATACTGGTTAACCGCTTAGAGGACTAAGCCTGCCCAGTAAACGTGTGGTTAGGTAAACTGACCGCGCTCGACATGACCCCATTGGGTTGACTGGGCCGTAAAACCTCAACACAAACACAAACAAAGCTACCATTTTCAGTATTTAATTAGATATTTCATTTTTGTAGGAGTAGGACACAACTAAAAAGTCATCTATTGTGAGGAATATGTTGCTTATGTGAGATGATTGATAGTTTATATATGCAAATGAACATACATGTATTTACAGGTATATAACAACATAATGTTTCATATCTGGTTTTAATATTTAATTTTGCATATTTATTTAATTGGGTTGTTATGACGTCATTTACTCACAGAAATATCGACTTCCATGAGAACATTTTCTAGAAATTCTAAGTAACCTGGTAACCCACTTCGTTATAGCATCGTTTCAGATATAATACAATAACGATGGACATCAAAATGTCAAATATAAAAATTGTTGACTATGCATAAGATTGTGCATAATTTTAGGATACCATTTGTGTGATAGTTATATTATTTGTCATAGGTTGATAAACATATACGAAAGTTAGATGCCGATTTAGCTCGGTTTGAAGCAGATCTGAAGGAAAAAAGTATATCACAACCAAAGACAGATGAAAAGACAGAAACCATAGGAAAGAAAGGTAATACACATGTACTATATTTCAGCATAAAAAAAAAAACATAATTTTTTAACTATTTACAGGTATAATTAAGGGACTTTTCCTGAATAAAGCTTAAATTACACCATCTAGAAGCTCCTCGGCTTCTTATGAGCACCCACAACATATGTTTTTATGGAGAAATAAGTAAAAATGTCAACAGATTTTGGTTGAAAAAAGTGCCTTATCAGATGTTTTGCATATAAATGATGTTTTCCTCGCAAAACAGCTTCGTAGAATTCTCAAAAGTTTACTACTCAACTAATCCAAACAAAACGTCAGACTTTTTTTTTCCAAAGAAAAATAAAGATATCACATTAGATTGGTTATAAAACAATGAAGAGTTATACAAATTAGATATTTTATAAGAATTACTCCAAGGCTAGCATATATAAACTATATACATGGTTTTATATCGTGTATATGTATTTCCTGTAGGTTTAAAAGATAAAGATAAAAAGAAGAGAAAATCAATGAAAGAAGAATTTGAAGATGAAATACCTAAAAAGAAGAAAAAGAAAGGACAGAAAGAGTAAGTGGTCTCATTGAACAGTAGAGCTGTATCACAAAGAAAGTTGATTACAATAGATGTCCTACAATTGGAATACTTTAGTCCATAATTTTTTGGACTAAATTTGGCTTTATATAGTTTTTTCTTCAAATAATGGATTGGCAAATAGTGTAGACCCTGATCAGACTCAGGAGCAGTTTGATCTGGGTCTACACTGTTTTCATATGCATAGCTACAGATAAGAGGGGGTATCCACGTAATATTTTTCTTATTTCTTGATGAATACATATGCCGAGGCGCTTCTAATGAGTACCCACAACATATGTTTTTATTGAGAAATAAGAAAAATATCAGCATTTTTCGGATGAAAAAAGTGCCTTATCTGTTGCTATGCATATGCCATTTTATCAGAAACTTTGGTGTACAAAATTTTACAACTCTAGATGATACACCTTTTTCAGCCAAAAAGTAATAATTTTAGCTTGCCTGAGCTTTGGCCACTTTTTTTCCGATTCATCCGTCCATTTTTCTGTCTGTTAACTAAGGCTGGCATAATTAATTGGATAATTGATTAATTGATCGATAAATTCCACAAAAATGATTATCATTACTGATTTGCTAATAATCGATCATTTGGTTTCTGTGTTTGTTACTTTACTTAGTACCCTTAGTATTCAGACACCTCAACTCCTTACCATACTTAATCTAAAATTTGAACAAGTACAGTTTACCACCCACTGTTGTGTCTAAAAATAGCTGGATGAGTGGCAAACAGTGTTTGCTCAGGCCTGTCTTACCAAATACGTACAATAAAGTATAATAAATGGTAAGAGTCATGCTCAGACAGGTAAAATTATGACCAAATCTTCAATGATTACTAATCGATTATCAATCACAATGGCAGGACTGATAATGGATTATCTTTTCAGCTCCGATTAGCCAGCCTTACTGTTAACAATTTAAAACAATATCTTGTCCCTAAGCACTGAAGCAGGTTGAACCTGCATGTAATTTGGTAGAAATTTTGCTTTTTTTTTTTTTTTTTTTTTTTTTTTTTTCTTTCTTCATGACGTTCAGCCTATTTGACCAATAGATCCTGTCGGCTATAACGGATAAATTGTTATATGAACTTATCTTTTACCATTTACCATTGAAACAATCTGAATGAAATTATTTATAGGAGATTAAAAAGACATCCTGAAATTATCCAGATTTGACTCTTGACTCGGTGCTACAATTTACTCCCACTGGTTTGAACCATCTATGCCTAGAACAAATTTTCATGGTCCCAAAGATGTTTGAGCCATTGTAGTTTGACTGTATATGGTTGTTGGTAAGAAATATAAGTACTCGACTCTTTTGCTGATTTTTTTTATCTCCATTGTTAATTTAATTTCAGAGAGGATCCTCCATTACTACCATTGCTGTCGGTTCTGCCGTTGTCGATGACAAATCCATCAGATGTTCTTGACATGCCTGTGGATCCTAATGAACCTACGTACTGCCTGTGTCACCAGGTCTCGTACGGAGAAATGATTGGCTGTGATAACCCTGATGTAAGTATGTTTTTTATCATAGTACACTACAACCTCTTTATAACACGGTTCGTTATAACACGGTTATGGATATAACGCGATGCAAAGATGGATCCCAAAAATGTATAGATTATATTGAAAAATGACCATAAATGGTCATTTTTCAATATAATCTATACATTTTTGTTTGGATATAATACGGTTGTTTAACTAACACGGTTTATGCTATGGATCCCAGCAATAGTGTTATAAAGAAGTTGCGGTGTATCAGGGCCCAGCTGTTCAAAGCAGCATTAGTTTCATAAGCTCATTAATTACAAACTCGTTAACTGTTGTAGCTAAGGTATTTTCAAATACATTGATATTTTTGCTGCAAAAATTTGAGTAGCTTTTGCAATGCATTGCAAAAGCTATTCACATTTTTTCAGCAAAAAATATCAATGCATTTGCCATATTTCAAGATAGAAATGTTAACATCATATACATGTAAGCTAACAACTTTGTTAAGTTTTGAACAACTGGGCTCTGGTGTACAAGGACATTAGGGTATGTATGAGCTGGACATGCCCACATGCAGTCTGGTCAAGGTATATCCAATGTTTGGTCTTTGCAGATATAGAAAATAAACTAAACTTGACCAGACTTAAAAAAACTATTAATGAAGGGAAACGGTGGTAGGGTGATAATAAAGGCCTGCTTTACTTGATGGTCCACTTACTTTTGGAGTTATTGCTCTTTGAACATTGAACATAGCCATTTCTACCATGTATTTGTGTCTGCTCTGCAAGGTGAAAACTGTTTGAGATATTTTTTATGAAATTTCTCACAAATGTAAAGCAACGTGAGAGGATGTGCAGAACACAAGAACCATTGCTCTGGTTAACCTACTTTTTTAGTTACTCCCTTTGAACATAGTAAATAATGTAAATAGCCATTTCTAACATGTACTCATGTCCGCCTCAGATATTTTGATAAAACTTCACACAAATTTAAAGCATAATGAGACAAGGTGCAGAACACAAGAAACATAACTCTGCTTAACCTACTTTCGGAGTTATGGCCCTTTGATGTTGAAATTAGTGATTTCCGTAATACATGTGTCCGCTCTGTAACTTGAAAATTGTTTGAGATAGTATCTTGAAACTTTATGCAACTATATATCACCATGATATGATGTGCAGAACACAAGAACCAAAATTCCGAATTACCTGCTTTTAGTTACCACCCTTTTAACATTGTAAATAGTGATCCCAGTCATATACTCGTGCCCTTTCTATAATATGAAAATGGTTTTGGTGATTTTCTTGAAGCTTTGCAAAAATGTAAAGCAACATAAGATGACATGTAGAACACAAGAACCATAAGTCAGGCTTAATTACTTTTTGAGTTATGGGTCCTTTAACATTATAAATAACAGTTTATGTGATATACTTGTAAACTTTGCATGAATGTAAAGCACCGTGAGGGGATCTGCAGAAAATGGGAACTGTAAGTCTTGTTTACATATTTTTTGAGTTACAGCCCTTTGACATTCATAATATTCATCTCAGTCATATATTCATGTCAACTTTATTTAGGGAAAGACTAATGTACCTTCCCTTGATTTAATTTTTGACAGAGTTAAGCACTTGCTTTATGTATGTGCAGTGGAGGGACATGGTGCAGTGCTTGCAGCACTTTTATTCACTTTTCTCTCATCTTCTGTCCCTTTTCTGTTCAATATTACTGGTGTTCCCATGGTTCTGTTTTAACCCGTTCCTGAGTTTCTGAATGGACTCTTCTATCTCTGAATCTGAACACGTCCATTGTTACAAACAAGGATTTCAGTCAAAAATCAATAACAGAATAGCAAAAAGGATAGATTCTGATGAGATGGCTCCTTAGAGGCTGCACTGTTTACAAAGGTCTGTAGAGATGAAAGGTTTAACCTGTTTTAGACAATTAATTCCCCCACATTATATAAATAATTGGACGGTCCAATTATAATTTTAGGCATGCCAGTCTATGTGATTTTGACATTTATAGAGAAAAATGGCTAAACTTTTTGCAAAAAGTGGAGACCCTGATTGGATTGCACATTTTGTGGAGTCTGATCTGGGTCTGCACTGTTTGCCATTTTACCCTTTTGGGGGTTTCCCGGACTAAAGTGGGTCAATATATTTCCATCCTTTCAGTGTCCTATAGAGTGGTTTCATTTTGCCTGTGTTGGATTAACAACAAAACCGAAAGGGAAGTGGTTCTGCCCAAGATGTATAGAGGAAAGGAAAAAGAAGTAGCTCTGAAGTTAAAAGTAGCATGTTGGTGCTGGTTGCTGTCTCAAAGACATCTGCATAGATAAATACTTAGGTAGACGGAAGATCTGTGTTAACCGTTAACACTTAGCGCTCTGGGTAATATTTTCAGCAGACGACATATTGAAATATTTTTCATACTTTTTCAAAAAAACAAAACAAAAAAAAACAACAGTTTTTGACATTTCATGCAACTTGTTTCAATTGGAGACAATTTGCATGGATTGTCTAATCCTCTTTTCTAGGAAAAATAAGAAAACTATCATCAATTTGTCGTCCCCATGAATAAGCCCAGAGAATGGTAATGGATATAGTGCCAATCACAACTGCAGCAGATGACAGTTTTGATTTCTTTGTATTTTTCAGAGAAAACAAGTCTTGACATTTCATGTGAATCTCCTCTGCTACAAATTATGCTTGGTGCTTTAAGGGTTAAAAGTTATCCTTTTAATATATTCTTAGAAGTTAAGCATTATCCCCATTCCATTTACATCCTAGGGTGTCTTAGAATTGGAGCTAAGCATTGTTTCAGTAAATGAGCTTGAGAAAATGTCCCAGGAGACATGTGCACCAAGTGAAAGCTCAGATCAACCAGAACAACCATGGAGTCTGATCAGTCATTTCTTGGTGCTCTAAATATCCAACTGAAATATTTTCTACGGTCATTCTCTCCCTCCCATTGATTCAAGATGGCAGTTATAGTTTCTGGCGAAAGAATGTGCACAAATACTGATTAACGGCTTAGAAGTCTGTGCAGGAAAGGTGTGGTTAGTAAATTGACAGTGCTCAACATGACCCAAATGAGTTGACTGGGTTGTAAAACCTCAACTCAATCAGAATCTAAATATCCAAGGATTCTCCAGACAGACAGCAAAGACTGATCAGGATGCACATACTGGCAGGCTTATCTGGTCGAGCCTGTCGGAAGGCACATTTTTAAACATCGTGGCTCAAATATTGAAGCTGAACAGATCATTGGGGTCACCTGGTCCCTTATAACATGACATAATTTGTACTTAAACCTAGTCCTGCTGAACTGGATATGTCCTGCCTTTGCAAACAGTGTAGATCCAGATCAGTTGGCTTCTGAAGAAGCCAACTGATCTGGATCTGCAGTTTGTCTTGAAGTATGTGAATTTATATCAATAATCTGGATCAAGTAATCTGATTGGCTGAAAATTAGAAATGGGCGTGGCATCTTAATTTATTCACTCAGCAGGACATGGGTTAATAAAATCCTACAAGTGTGATAAAGTCAGTGTGAATACAGTTGTACTTCAATAACTCAAACATCTTTGGAAATTTGTTGTTGACATGGGTAGTTTGAGGGTTAATCATAGTGCCAGGACAGAAAGTAAATATGGATGATTTAGGGATGTCTTTGAGATCTATAAGATAATGGTACGTTCAATGTACACATCAGAATTGCTGTGATGAGGCAATTGTAAAGAGAATCACATTTCCATGATAAAATAAGAAAATTTCCCTAAAATGTCCCTAAATATTTGTTTTCTAGAGCTATCGGCCATGGTAAACGAGCCAATGGTGTTCGTGTGATTGAACTTTTTCTGTTCATGGCATAATATAAATATTTATATACTTGGTACTGTAAGGGTGTATTTATAAATGCCAGATAATGGAATAAAATATAAGTATAGTCCAGTTCATATATAAAGTGGTACGTATCTTTTAATAATAAATGAGCATCATTGCTCCAGATAGGAGAGTATCAGGCAAATATTTTTCTTTTTTCTTCAAGGAAACATGTTGTGGGTACTCATTAGAAGCAACTCAGTGAGATGCATCTAATGAGTACCCACAACATAGGCAGGCTTTCAAGTGGCCCTAAAATTCCTAAAAAATCCCAATTTTTTTAAGTCTCCCTAAAATTCCTAAAAAAATCACTCAAAAAAGGTTCAAATTCCTAAAAAAGCCCTTATATTCCATAAACATCCCTAATTTTTCTCAGTTTCCAGTCTTCATACAGTTAAAATTGGAAGAAAACCTTTGGCTTCTAAAGCCCCCAGACCCCCCAATATAATCTTTGTTCCATCATTTGTGTGTCAAGATTCAATTACATCAGTGCAAAAGTGTCCTGTTACTTTATCAGTACATGTTAAGAGCTTGTGAAAGCTTTCAGGTTAGAAATATCATGGTGATGTGCAGATTTCTGCTTGAAAACTGCATTAATATCCTAATTTTAGCCCTAAAATTTTGTGAAAATGGTCCTAATTTTTTGCAAAAATAGCCCTAATTTTGGCCCTAATTTTGGCCCTAATTTTTTGTCAAGTAGGGCTTGAAAGCCTGCATTTCATGGAGAAATAAGTAAAATATCGACAACTTTTGGTTGACAAAAATGCCTTATCTAGAGCTATGAAGCATGTGACAGTATGTTGGAAGAAATTTTCAGATTTCTCTTTAGAAAGATTATACTCAAAAATCATGTTTTTGATATAATAATTGTGTTGTGCCAAGCGAAAACGTGTCTTCGGGCATATGCTGACTAGATATTAAGGAAGGCCCAGGTCAGCCTGGGCATCTGCAGTCTGATCAGGGCCTTCACTGTCCGCTAACAGAATCATAAGATAGTACAGAATGTATGAATGGAGAGCACAGGCCAGAATGATACTTGACAGGATTATCTGAATCTGTTCATTTTGTGCATGTTTGAAGGCACTTTTTTGCTTGATGCAACCCAATTAACCCTTGTCATGCTGAATAAATTAAGATGCCATGCCCACTTCTGAGTTTCAGCCAATCAGATTACTTGATCTGGATTGTTGCTATAAATTCACATACATAATTGCAAACAGTGCAGATCCAGATCAGTTGCCTTCTTCAGAAGCCAACTGATCTGGATCTACACTCTTTGCAAAGGCAGGGTATATCCAAGATCAGCATTACAAGGGTTAACATTCAGCATGCTGTAGGTAAAAATTAGCAGACAACATTCAAAAATATTTTGCATAACTGAAGAAAACTGGCTTGTTACTCATTTGGTAGACACAGCTCCAGATAAGAGGGGCTATATGGTAAAATATTTTTCTTATTTGTCCACAAAAACATGTTGTGGGTACTCATTAGAAGCACCTCCTGATGAGTATTGACAATATATGCTTCTGAGAAGAAATAAGAAAAATATCAGTACTCTTTGGTTGAAAAAACAGTGCCTTATCTGGAGTTATGGTAGAGTGTCCACTTTGCATCCATAAGGTTGTGGGACTGATCCCCAGCTAAGTACTACCAAAGACTTAAAAATTGGTACTAGCTGATATTTCTCTTTGCGCTCAACTTTGAAAAAGAAGGGAGAGGAAATGGAACTGGTCGGCCTAGTGATTGTATAATGTGACTGGGTGGAATGTCATATCATGTCTAGTCACTTGTTCTAGTTTTAACATTGCATGTCAGTTATTTTTTTGTCACAAAATATGGCCGACATTTTAATTGTGCTAGCAGGAACAAAATAAAAAATAAAAATAATGTTTAAATTGCTGTCTGCTGATTTGAAATATCTACTGTGGTTAATGGTACTTGGATGTTCAAACAAAATCAAACTGATGTGTAAGTTGCTGTGAACAGGTTTTATTTCAGCTTTGCTATAGAAAGGGATTCTCAGGGTTGTTGATCAGCCAGTGATCTGGTAAGGAGACAGTGAAACCTGTTGATCAGACCAAACTGTTATACTATTACTGAATAATCAGTTGTAAAAAGATAAAAAAATTGACTTTTATATACAACACTTCATCTGAATATAGCAGTGAAAAAAGATTGAGCTAAAAAATAAAACCTGTTAGTAGTATTAATAATTTGTTTATTGTTCCGAGTTATTGTTACTTGTTATCAGTTTCTTGTTAAACATGGTTTATTGTACATTTTCATGGCCTATAATGGCTTTAATCCTTCAGCCTGCTGCAGACCAAAGTAGCAGACAAATGTAATTATCCTGAATAGTCAGCTGACATATCTTCCAACTGTACTTTTCTTATCCAAAATGCACCCAGTAAAGATTCACATAGTTCTTGATAAGGTGGTTTTTCCCACCAAAAAGTATCTATATTTTTCTTATTTCTCGACGAAAACATATGTTGTGGGTACTCATTAGAAGTGCCTCAGTGAGGCACTTCTAATGAGTACCCACAACATACGTTTTCGTCGAGTAATAAGAAAACTATTTACCTGATACTCGCTCTTATCTAGACCTATGGATTCATATCAGACTGCAAGAATGATTTGAATCTTATCAGGGCAAGCACATGTTCGAAGGTATGTTTTCTGAAGTAGTTTGTACAGTTCTTTGTTAATGTTCTAGTATTTCTTGTATGTTTCTCTTTGTCTTTGTGTATGAATCTGATTTATAAATGCAGACGAGGACTAGTGTGTTAACCCTTATCCTGCTGTTCATGACAACCCCTACCTTTGCAAACAGTGTAGATCCAGATCAGATGGCTTCTGAAGAAGCCATCTGATCAGGATCTACACTGTTTGTCATTCAGTTTGTGAATTTGAATGAACACATATAATGTAATCTGATTGGCTGATAGTCAGAAATGGGTGTGGCTAATTAAATTATTCAGCAGGATAAGGGTTAAAACAAATGTTCATCCATATAAGAACAGTGAAGGTCCAGTTTGCCATTATGTTTGCGCAGTCTGGTCAAGATTTTGCTTTTTTTGCAGTATATATACTATGAAAAATACATAGTGAAGAACTTTTCTCCCTGATTTAATACGCCACATCTTTCACACATGATTTAATCCTTGTCCTGCTGATTAAATCAAGAAGCCACACCCATTTCTAATTTTCAGCCAATCAGATTACTTGATCAAGGTTGTTGATATAGAGTCACATACTTTTTGGCAAACAGTGTAGATCCAGATCAGTTGGCTTCTTCAGAAGCTAACTGATCTGGATCTACACTGTTTGCAAAGGCAGGGTATATTCAGGTTCAGCAGGACTAGGATTAAAAGAAATCAGTGCAAAATCTTGGAGAGCAGCATTTGGCATTAATTTTCATATCAACAAACTGTTGAGCATTATATCACTACAATCTCGCTTAATTAATCATGACCATTTCTCTTATGTCAGGACAAACTAGTTTTGAGATCAGACAGGTACACTTTTTATACACACACACACACACACACACACACACACACACACACACACACACACACACACACACACACACACACACACACAAAAGTCAAAGCTATTTATAGAGCATGTTTTTTAAAATTCCTTCTGGGAAGCTTGATTGACAGATAGGGAACAGTTCTGGATGAATCTTGCAAGTTGAATTGGGCGGACGATTCCATTTGTTTTTGAGATAACATGAGTTAATCATTTTCAAATTTGTGCCTACCCCTTCCGCTGATTCAAGAAGGGCAGTTGTCAGTTTCTGGTGGAAGAATGTGCACAAGTACTGGTTATCTGCTTAGAGGACTTAGCCTTCCCAGGAAAAATGTAGCTAGGTAAACTGACTATGCTTGATGTGACCCTAATGGGTTAAGAACTTAATCCATCAATCAGATTTGTTCCTACATTTAAGATTGTAATGAATCAGGTTAAAATATATATCACAAGAGATTTATTTTATCTCAATTATAGGATGGAATTACACGTTACAATTATTATTGATAAAAACACACACACGCACGCATGCACACACACACACACACACACACATTGGTCAGGTTGCATCAATGTTAGGCGCCTGAAGAATGACCATTTTTTACAGACAACAATGTGTGTAATTTCATTGTCTAATCTTGTTTACTTACGTTTGAGCAGGAGCAATTGTCACGCTAGATTGATAAGACTGTATTTGGTTTTTGTCAAAGAAAATGATGTATGGATCAGAAATGAAATCCAGAAAAATACTGAAGTGGAAATTGACAACTGCAGTTTGAAATCTGAATATTAATGATGTGAGAAATTTTGCAGAGTCTTGTGTCTAAAGCATCAGAATCTCAGAATCTGAACAATCTCGGATAAGCCTTTTTTTTCAACTTAACAGTTGTGTGGACTCTGATCAGACTGTGCACAAACTGGCATTGGTTTTCAGTGGTCACATTATGTTGAAATGTTGTTTTTATTTATTGAGTGTGGCAGATTATGTTCTTAAGATTTTAGGATCACATGGAAATACATGTACTTAGCTGTTTATGCATGGAAACTCCCTTAATATTCAAGTGACTGTTGTATTAAAAAGATGTTTTTGTCCATCAGATCATTAATTTATCATTCGTATAGTATTATATTCAAGATTCTATAACAATAGTTTGTTGGGAAATGGAATTCTCCACAACACAAGGAAAAGGGCTTTCATTAAGCAGCTAAGGTACACTTCCAGGGGATGTAAATTTCAAAATTGTTTTTTGTTCTCTGCTGAAAAGGGTCTATTTTAAAAGGAAAGAATTTGCTCCCTTTGGGAGCAAATTCTTCCCTTTTAAAATAGATCCTTGTTCAGAAGCTTGGTTTACTAGAAAGCAAATGGTGAAACAAAAATGGTTTCGCATGTAAAAATGGCAGAAAACCAACCAAGTGTATCCAGTCTCCATAAATCCACACAGTCTGATCAGGGCCTTCACTGTCTGTTTATAGAATCATTAGGTATTGTAGAATTTGTTGACCCTCATAAGAATGTTTGAAAATAATGTTTACCTATACCTTGAAGCAGGGCTCTAGAAACGGAAAATTGCCAACCTGTCCAGTCGTTTTGGTCCGCATTTACGGAGTGAGCCAAGCAGAGATTTTGATATTTTCCGTAACCATTGTTATTTTCTGTATTGCTGCTCTTGCAGGCACATTAAATATTGCTCAATTCTGAGGCATGCGTTTCATGTACTTTCGATTTCACAACACCTGGGCAGTCAGTCAATGAAGAGCGCAAAAGGAAAACAACCTGAGTATTTTCAAGTCCTGTTATCCATTTTGACATTTATTTTATAGTATCCAGTGACTTTATAAGCAGAGAGTGAATACTGATCAGACAGGGGTACAGGTGTGCATGCTGGGCCTATAGTGTCCACTTTTGCCGTGTCCTTTTTTGTCGTATAATGGTTCATTTATTTTCAGCCTGTATTTATGATGCTAGATGCATCTTTTCATTCATACAGATCATGTTTTTCAAGTTTTAACCCTTGTCCTGCTGAACCCGGATATACCTTGTTTTGCAAACAGTGTAGATCCAGATCAGTTGGCTTCTGAAGAAGCCAACTGATCTGGATCTGCACAGTTTGCCATCAAGTATGCAAATTTATAGCAACAATCTGGATCAAGTAATCTGATTGGCTGAAAATTAGAAGTGGGTGTGGCATCTTAATTTAATCAGCAGGACAAGGGTTAACGTTTAGCATGCTGTGTAAAAAATTCAGCAGACAGCATTTTGCAATATTTTTGTTTTATTTTTTTTCTCAGAAAATAATCTTTGAGATTTCTTGCAAATTGTCTCCTTAGGTGACTTGCAAGAAATCTCAAAGCCTATTTTCATTTCTTGCAAATTCTCTCTTTAAGAGACACTTTGTATGAAATCTCGAAGCTTTTTTTCTGGGAAAAATAAGAAAAATATCAATTTGTCGTCTACTAAATTTTCCTAGAAAGTGATAAAGGTTAAAACCGTGGTCAAATTATTCTAAGTGCTATTGCTATTATTGATTTTAGATTGTGGTTAAATTTGTTAATTTGTCTTTTTCATAGAGAGTAAATAAATACATGTACCTTCAAAATAAAAAGATGTAAATATGTGTACAAACTCATTAAGACACGCTTGAATTCACAGCAGATTTTGTTTAGTGTCGAAAATTGTTTTATCATATGACGATGCTGTTATTCAGTGGCATAACGTCATTAAATAAATATCCTATGACCACACTTACATAATACTTTGGCGGGAAAAAGTAACGTCATGATGACTTTCATGTCAACCATGCATTTTCTGTTGAACAATTGTCAACTTTACAGGCGATAAAATCCAATTTAAAATGGTCATATGATAAACAGAATCTTTTATTCCCGGTCATTTCATATGAAATTCATGAAACTCTTCAAAAGCCTTCTCACAGATTTCATATGTAATGACCACTCGTGTAAGATCTTCTATCGCTGGCCTCGGTAGCTCAGATGTGCATCCGACTGGTGATCAGCAGGTTGCGGGTTCGACCCCCACCTTGTTGACAACATTCTTTTGTGGAGATTTGATCATGAAATATTTTCTAAGGTCATTCACTCCCTTCCGCTGATTCAAGAAGGACATTTGTCACTTTCTGGCAAAAGAATGCGGACAATACTGGTTAACCGCTTAGAGGACTAACCCTGCCCATTAAAAATGTGGTTAGGTAAACTGACCATGCTCGACATGACCGCACTGGGTTGACTGGGCTGTAAAACCTCAACGCAAACAAACAAAATATCCTCTGTTTATTGTACAGCCTGTGTAAAAATTGTAAGGAAAAATATATTTGAATCTGAAATTTGCATAAATAAGTTAATAGTTATAATTGATCGTCAGTGACAAAGTTTCCTATCTCATTTAATTTTGGATTTGTGCATGCTGGATAAATTAACAATGATAAAGAATATATTTATGACAGATTATGTTATTTTTTTTTTTTTTTTTTTTACAAAATATATGGATGCAATCTGAGCTAAATACCTGTATACTTCAGCCATAAACCGCGACTTGTAGTTTTGTCTGGCAAAATGTTGTACAATGACTGGTAAACAACCAGATATTGTATAATTCTGAATAATCAAATTGTATATGTATTTACCCTACTGTCCTTTCGACATCTCTTGGAAATATGTTTTTTGCTTGGCGTTTTATTTTAAATAAAAATATTTTGTTCTGGTTGACCATAATTATCTTGTCAGAAACCATTTGTCTTTTATGTTTCTGTGTTTTTTCTCAAATATTTACACAAAAATTAAAGTTACTGCCAAAAGTTGGATTTGAATTATTGACGTTTTACAACAATATTGTGAAAATTTCAAAAGAATTGAACAAGCGGAACTTGTTGAAAATTTGGCTCCAAGTTACCTACCCTACAGATTTCTGCATGATTTGGCTTCATTTTTACTATGGGAAAAAGTGAAAATATTTGATTTTTTAAAAACCATTAACTAGAATAAAACTTTTTTTACATAGGTAGTTATGACAAATGGTTTTGCAAATCAAGACACAAATTTGCAAATTTACTTCTTCAGTGTAAAGCCTCAAGAAAAAACGACTTTCTGAAAGATGTCGAAAGCACAGTAAATATTCGGACACTGTAACTGTGTACCATACTTGCCCTAAAATTTAAACATCTTCATTGTACCACCTGTTGATGGGTCTAAAAACTGGCGAAGTGGGAAACAGTATAGACCCAGATCAGATGCTGCATTCGCAGCATCTGATCTGGTTCTACACAGTTTGCCAAGGCCTGTCAGATTGGAAGTGTCTGAATACTTAGGGTAAATACAATATTTATGGAAGTATCTTATCAACAGTAATTGATCAGTAAGTTAATTGAAGCCGGCCTCGGTGGTTCATTTGGATGCGTGTCCAACTGGTGATCAGGAGGTTGCAGGTTCGACCCTGCCAGATCGGCAACATTCTTTCGTGGAGATTAGATCATGAACTATGTTCTACGGTCATTCTCTCCTTCCGCTGATGCAGGAAGGGCAATTGTCAGTTTCTTGCGATAGAATGTGCACAATACTGGTTAACCACTTAGAGGACTAAGCCTGCCCAGTAAAAGTGTAGTTACGTAAACTGACCATGCTTGACATGATTGATCATGAAATATATTCTGCAGTCAATTTCCCTTCCGTTGATTCAAGAAGGGCAGTTGTCAGTTTCTGGCGAAAGAATGTGCACAATACTGGTTAACCGCTTAGAGGACTAAGCCTGCCTAGTAAACGTGTGGTTAGGTAAACTGACTGCGTTCGACATGACCCCATTGGGTTGACTGGGCTGTAAAACCTCAACACAAACAAATCGACATGACCCTAATGGGTTGACTGAGCCGTAAAACTCAACACAAACACAAATTTAATTGAATCTCACCTTGCATGTTATAAAGTGAAAATGCTTCATGACAGAAAGCATAGATTATATGTGCAATATATGTGTAAGAGTCTCTGTCCTTTTGACATCAAGTGGTACACTTGTACAAATGATGAAGGCATCTGCACTGTGATTGGGGCCTGTACTTCAACTGGCACAAACACTGATTACTACAGAATCTGCTGGTGAAAGTGAAGGTTGTAATTGAATCGACAGTTTCCAGTTGGCCTATAAACCCTTAAAATGCCAAATTTCAGTATTAAGAGATGACATTTTTGTAGGTTGATTTATTGAAGTACTGTACTACAGTATACTGAAGAAAGGGCAATACCCAGTTTCTCATTTTCAGTTCATTTGCTTATATATATATCTGAGTACATGCATGTGGTTTGGATATAAATTCTCAGATTATTTTTAGCTCGCCAGAACAACGTTCACAGAGAGCTGTTGTATTACCCTTGGTGTTGGCATCAGTGCCCAAAGTTTTTGTTAAAGTTTTGAAGACCTCATTATTTCCTAACCTTGTCACTGATTGATTCATCTTTGGTACGATTATACATATTGGTCAGAAGTTATGTGCAGTACCATCCCCACCACCCTAGGTCATGTCAAGGTAAAGGTCACAGACTTAGAATTTTACGTCAAAGTTTATAGGACCTCATTATTTTTTTATTTGATTGACAAGCCCGAGTTCAGGCAAGCTATCCTGTCTGGCGACAGTTCTTGTTTGACACATTATGAATATATTTTGTCTCTATAGAAATGTAAAATTCTGCTATTAAGACCACCTTTACGACTGCCTAAAAGTGGTCTTATTTACAGTGGGGTGGTCTTAACATATTTAATAAAGGGATCAAACATGGTTTTTCATGCATTAACATTCGCCAGGTCCCATGGGAGGTTTTGAAAACCGAGGCCTAAGGCCGCGGTTTTCAACACCTCCCAAGGGACCTGGCGAATGTTAATGCATTGAAAAACCATGTTCGATCGCTATTATTGCATAAAAACTGAAACCATTTGCTCTATTTCGAGTTATTTCTTGCACTGTTTTGTTTCGCCTTTTCACCGATGTCGCTCGAACGTAATTTCCACGGACTATGCTCGTTCTAGGGCTGGGCAGTACACGTCGTAACGGCAGCAAACATGTGGCCCCGGTACGATCATATTGAAAGTTGCGTAGCTGTGCATTAACAGTGCGAGAATTGCGTTGTTAATACATGGCTTTTCTCCGGTTAATGCACGGCTGTTAATAACATGTGGCACTGCGTTTTATGCAATAATATAGAATGATAAGGAAAAAAAAAAAAAACATTTTGGGACAGGCAAAAACTGCTCTTTATAGTGGAGTAGGCTCAATAGCAGAATTTTACTATATATGTGTTCTGGGTTTCTCATGTGCACAACTACTTCTATAATTCTTAATGAATCAATTTGAAATTTTGTAGACATTTTCTGCATGGTCAGAAGATGTGCAATGATTTGGGTATAGTCCTTAGATTAATTTTTGTCACTTTTTTCATGTTACGAACTTGTAGGCCTTGTGTTTGCAACTCCTCCTACAGTTTTTAACCCATTGTAGACTGAATAGGCTTCCCAACACTATATATTACAAGAATCCCAATTTCAATTTTATGTATGTCAGGCTATATGATTTAGAGACCCAGAGAAAAATGGCTAAACTATTTGTGCAAACAGTGGAGACCCTGATCAGACTCCGCATTCTGCTGTGTCTGATCTGAGTCTGTACTGTTTGGGGTTCTCCAGACTAAAATGGGTTAGCTAATGTTTTGAAATCATATCTAGCTATTCCAGTTAATATTCTTTTTCCCAGATATGATAATCAGGATTTGTATTCTGTGCCATTATTTGCCACACCGTATCAATCATGACTTACAAATTATGAACAAAGTCAGCCATTAAGTAATTTAAGAATAATTTATTATTACAGTGTGTTCTACATGTTCAGAGTGTTTTGTTCTGATCCATAGTAGTAGACTTTTTGAACACTTTGCATGCTGGGTAAACATTTCAGTAGACTGACATTTTAACCCTTGTCATGCTGAATAAATGTGGATGCCATGCCCACTTCAAATTTTCAGCCAATCGGATTCCTTGATCCAGGTTGTTGATACAAATTCACATACTTAATGTCAAACAGTGCAGATCCAGATCAGTTGGCTTCTTCAGAAGCCAACTGATCTGGGTCTACACTGTTTGCAAAGACAGGGCATATCCGGGTTCAGCAGGGCCAGGGTTAAAATATTTTTCTTATTTTACCCAGGAAACAGGATTTGACATTTCTTGCAAATTGTCTTGGGAGACCATTTGCATGGCATATCAAATCATATTTTCTGGGGAATAATAAGAAAAAATATCAATTTGTCGTCTGCTGACTTTGATCTGAGAGTGGTAAAGGTTAAAGAAAATGACATACCATAATAATCTTTATTCAATGAGAGAAGCAGCAGTATTTCTTTTATCTCCCATGACAGGTAAAATCCAAGGTAGATCAAATATTAACTAGTTCCTCTAATTGGAATCCTCTGCTATCATCATAGGTCATCAGTGAAATGTAATAGATTCTTAACTTTACATTTCTCCATATCCACCTGAAAGATTTATTAACATTATATATTTAATTGCACAGAAAATGTTTCTTTTTGATATTTTGGAAGCTGTATTGGCATGTGACTTTGTTAAAATTAGATTTGTCAATGAAAAGGAAGTGATACTTAATGTAAATGCTTATGATAAAAGCAGAGGAATCCAATTAATTGGACCTGATTGTTTACAGGGAGTACTCAAGCGAGTTGACCGACTGCTTTCTCCCATTGGGACAGACAGGACTGAGCAGACAATGTAGATCCAGATCAGATGCCACAGAATTGATCTGGGTCTACACTGTTTGTCACTATGTCTAGCAGTTTTCAGCTACATCAACAGATAGTAAAATACTCGTTAGAATTGTATGGTCAATATGCTAAGGAGTTAAGATGTCCCAATATATAGGTTTAATATGGTTACGCTTAGCATTCTGGGTAAAATTTTCAGCAGACGACATATTGAAATATTTTTCTTGTTCTTCCTGGAAAACAGGATTTGACATTTCTTGCAAATGTCTCTAATGGAGACATTTGCATGAAATTTCAGATCCTGTTTTCTAGGAAAAATAAGAAAAATATCACCAATTTTTTTCCCCCTGAATTAGCTCAGAGAGTGGTAAAAGTTAAGGTTGAATTGGGTAGTAATATCAAATAAGCTTGAGTAAATATGTAAAAAAAATATTTTGGCTGGTGTCATTACTGGAGATATCCTTTGTTACATTTACATAAATGTAGATATGATGCTCTTCAACCAAAACAAACAAACAAAAAAAAAACAACAAAAAAACATAGCTCCAGATAAGGTGCTTTGTGTTCAACAAAAAAGTTTTGATATTTTTCTTATTTTTCCACAAAGACATATGTTGTAGCAGTCATTAGAAGCGCCTTGATGAGAGGCTTCTAAGTACGTACCCACAGGATATGTTTTCTCTATTTTGTTCAGATACTTCTCTTATCTGGAGCTATGAAAAAGTACTGGCATTTCTTATTTATCCATGACAACATATGACGGGTGCCAATTGGAATCACCAAGGGCCTATGAGTGCTAAGGAATTCATTTGTAGTCACCTGCATTTAGCTATTAGCAGGTTAAATGTTTTTCTTATTTTTCCTGGAAATCGGTCCCTAGCACTTCATTGAGATTATTTTCTAATGAAATGTCAGATCCTTTTTTTCTGTGATCTACTACTTCAGTATATATATTGGGCAAACCTCTATTTTGACTTCCGAGATATGTTAACCCTTGTCCTGCTGAATACATTAAGATGCCACACCCACTTCAAATTTATAGACAATCTGATTACTTGATCCGGATTGTTGCTATAAATTCACATACTTAATGTCAAACAGTGCAGATCAAGATCAGTTGGCTTCTTCAGAAGCCAACTGGTCTGGATCTACAGTTTGCAAAGGCAGGGTATATCTGGGTTCAGCAGGACAAGGGTTAATCTGTTAGTACAAATGCGTTTCGGTAATTGTCCTAAAATTTAGTACACCAACTTGACTGACAAAATGGCATATGCAAACAGTGCAGACCCAGATCAGGCTGCTAGAACAGTCTGGTCAGGGTTTCCACTGTTTGCCGTTCTGCTCAAGAATTTTGTGAAACTAACACATTAAAAACAAAATTTAGACAAAGTATGGAAATTAAGTAATAGAAATTTTAGGACATTTACCATTAGCTGCTATATAAGAAAATATACCATCTGACATGTGTGCCCATCAAAGACTCAGGTCAGTCTGCACAGTATGCTCAGTATGATCAGAGTCTTCATTGTCAGCATGAAGAAACGGCATCCTTGGCTATCCAAAATGTACCCAGGCACCGAAGTTATAAAACTTTTTTCATGCTCAACTCAGCTGAGCATGAAATTTTCTCTGCTAATAAATATGAAAATGCCAGCAATAGTTGGCATTTTCATATTTATTATCTGAGAAAATTTCATACTCGGGTATGTTTAGCAAGAAAGAATTTGAAATTGTTAGTGCATTAAGATTTTATTAGCATGAAAAATTTCATGCTCAGCTGAGTTGAGCATGAAAAAAGTTTTATAACCTCAGGGCCAGAGAAGATTCTGATCAAACTGTAGAATACACCTGCTGATGTGAATCTTTGGTGTGTGCACACGTTTGAAGGTATGTTTTCTGAGATTGCAGCCCCTAGTTCTCTGAACATGTAGACAGCAATAATTATTTTGTGTGAGTTCTGTTACACAGGTACATAATGTACCAGAGTAACCGGTTTCATGTTATCATTGAAATTAAATTGTTTATCATTTTCAAATGTAGTGTTTGTCTTCTTTCACTTACATTTACGTGGTAGTTAATTTACTCTATCCACCCAATAGTACTCTGACAGATCAGTATGAGCAAATGGTGTCGTCTACAGCTTGTCACTCATCCAGACTGATCAACAGGTTTTAAAATCGACTCAAATTTTAGGATCAGGGCCCACTTGTTCAAAGCATCGTTAGCTTAACGAGCTTGTTAGAGCTCGAAACATTAACTGTTCTAGTAAGTACAATATCTAATTCACAGGTATTTTTGCTGAAAAAAATGAGTAGCTTTTGCAAATATATTTTCAGCAAAAATATTAGCATATATGCCATATTTAATGATTAAAGTTTTAAATATACGTTAACTAACGACATCGTTAGTTTTGAACAACTGGGCCCAGTATGGTAAGGAGTTAAGGTGTCTGAATATTAAGGGAAACTACAGTGGATACTCTTTAACTACTGTTTACAATACAATAGAATGGTGGTTATCAACTCACACACACGCGGACTCGCACGTTTTGTTTTTGTCATGTCTGCTTTTAGCATTGTGCGATTGAGGGATCCAGTTCTCTGTCCGTTCGTCCATCCATCTGTTTGTCCATCAATCTGTCAACATTTGCATCAACCCTAACTTTGACCTAACGTTCGTTTCCCAAGAACTATAAAAGCTACAGTGATGATAATTGGTATCGGCTTGTATTTAGGGATGACGACTCAGACAGCAATACCCATATTTGACCTCGACCTATATTTCACGGTCCACTAACTTTGTAAATTTGCTTCAACCTCACTCCTTAGCAGGTGCAACATACCCTTCAGCGGAATACTTGTTTTAAAAAAACGTGCTGCAGGCAAGTTTTGTTTTCTTTACACATCATAATATAAAAGACTTGTATATGAAATGAACAAGAGCTCTGCCAAGTGGGGCATTATACGCCCGTGGCAAGTAATATGATGCAGCACATAAACTGGCTGCTGTATAATTCAGTGCTCCGGATATAAACTGTAAGTGGAATTACAAAAAAATAAATAAAAAAATTTCATTGGGGCATAATCTCTGCTGATATTTGGAGAACTGTAACCTAAGGGTCCAAGCTGGCCCAGAAATTAAGGGAGAAGTGATTTTCTTGGGAAAATAGGGAGAAGTTTGCTACTTCTAGGGAGAAGTGCTTTCTGAAAGGCACACCACAGAAGCATGGCTATATTTTAAGCTCATATGAGCCTTTGACACACTATTACCTCTAAACAATATGCTGCGAAAAGTTTACAAAAACTTTCAAAGGGGCATAAATCTGCAAATATTTGGTGCACTGTAACCTCGAAATAATATGTGCTGCTCCACATCATCGTGTAACTAAGAAGTTTCAGCTTGATCGGATGTAAACACTAGGAGGATTTAGATGAAACAAAAATTTAATAGAAATTTTCAAAGGGGTTTAACTCTGCTAACATTTGGTGAACTGTAACCTTGAAAGAATATGCGCTGCTCCACATCATGGTCTAACTACAAATCAAGTTTCAGCTTGATAGGATGTAAACTGTAGGAGGATTTAGCCAGAAATGAAAAGTTTACTGAAATTTTCAAAGGAGCATAACTCTGCTAATATTTGGTGGACTGTAACCTCGAAACAATATGCGCTGCTCCACATCATGGTCTAACTATACATGAAGTTTCAGCTTGATTGGATGTAAAAAGTAGAAGGAGTTAACCGGAAATGAAATGTTTACAGAAATTTTCTAAGGGGCATAACTCTGCAAACATTTGGTGGACTGTAACCCCAAAATAATATGCACTGCGCCACATCATGGTCTAACTATGTACCAAGTTTCAGCTTGATCGGAGTTAGCCGGAAACGAAAAAGTTTACGGACGGACGCCATACCCCTTAACATAATACGTCCCGTTTTTCAAACGGGCGTATAAAAATGTTTACCAAACATGGGGATAAAACCATGATGCCTACTTTTGGATCTTCTTTGTCAGACTACACCAGATGCTCATTTTGTACAGGAGATGCCCAGTTCTGGATCATTTTTGACAGACTACTCCAGATACCCAGTTTTGGATCATAATTGCCAAGTTAACACAAGATGCACTATTTATGCCCCCAACTTCAAAGAAGTTGGGGGGGCATATTGCTTCTGGGTTGTTCGACCCCCGTCCGTCCGTCCTTTCGTCACGCTTTTTGATGCATAGCATAACTTTAGAACCGTGAATGCTACTGTTTTGAAATTTTTATATGGAGTCCTCATGAAAAAATAGCTGACAGTCTGACACGTATTGTTTTTCTTGACAGGATTATGCCCCTTTTCTGAGTTATGGGCCTTTGAAAAAATAGAGACGCAAACTTGTCAGCAAGATATCTCAATAAGTATTGAAGCTAGAGCCTTGAAACTTAACGAATAGACTGGTAGTGATGAGTAGACAACCTGATTAACTTTTGAAGAAATTTTGAAAAATACTTCTTCAGTTACGGCCCTTTGTAATTTTGGGCATTTTTACCTTGTCAGCAAAATATCTCAAAAACCGTTGGAGCTAGAGGCTTGAAACTTGATGAATAGACTGGTAGTGATGAGTAGACAATCTGATTAACTTTTAAAGAAATTTTGAAAAATACTTCTTGAGTTATGGCCCTTTGTAATTTTGGGCATTTTTACCTTGTCAGCAAAATATCTCAAAAACTGTTTGAGCTGGAACCTTGAAACTTAGTTAATGGATTTGTAGTGATGAGTAGATGAACTGATTAACTTTTGAAGAATTTCTGAAAAAGACTTCATGAGTTATGGCCCTTTGTAATTAATGTGGAGATTACCTGATTTGTTTTTTAGGGAATTCCATGAAAAATCGAGGTAGTTATTGTCCTTTGTAGTTCTGGGCATTTTGACCTTGTCAGCAAGATATCTCAAAAGTATTTAAGCCAGCGCCATATTTGGTATACTGATTGGGATTGAGGAGGAAGATCACCTGATTAAATTTTGAACTAATTAAATGAAATGTTGGAATTATGGCCCTTCGCAATTTCTGGCCATTTAATGTCATTGCTTTATTGTGTATAGCATAAGTTTAGAACCATGTATGCTAATGTTTTGAAATTTCATATTTTGATTCCTCATGAAAAAATAGGTGACCCGTATTTTTTTCTTATTCCAATTATCTCCTATTTAAGAGTTATTTCCCTTTGATAAAATAATATTGAAATCTCATATATTTATATTGTTGTTACCGTCATGGGCAAGCAGTGTTGGAGTCAAGCAGTGTTAGAGTCAGGCAGTTGGGGGCATAGTGTTTTACAAACACCATCTCTAGTTTGGATTATCTTTGACACTCTACACCAGATGTCCAGATTTGGATCTCTGGCAGTGCCAACATGATGCCCAGTTTTTGAACTACATCAGATACCCAATTTTGGATCTTTGACAGACTACATAAGATGCCCAATTCTGGATCATCTTTGACAGACAACACCAGATACCCAATTTTGGATAATCTTTGACAGACTACACCAGATAACCAATTTTGGATCATCTTTGGCAGACTGTACCAGATGCCCACTGTTGGACTATTTTTGACAGACTATTCAACAGTTTTGGATCATCTTTGTCAGACTACACCAGGTACCCAATTTTGGACCATCTTTGACAGACTGCACCAGATGCCCAATTTTGGATCTTTGACAAACTACACCAGATACCCAATTTTGGATCATCTTTGACAGACTACACCAGATGCCCAATTTTGGATCATTTTTGACAGACTATACCAGATGCCCATTGTTGGACTATTTTTGACATTGTCAGACTACACCAGATACTCAATTTTGGACCATCTTTGACAGACTGCACCAGATGCCCAATTTTGGATCTTTGACAAACTACACCAGACACCCAATTTTGGATCATCTTTGACAGACTACACCAAATGCCCAATTTTGGATCATCTTTGATAGACTACACCAGATACCTTATTTTGGATCATTTTTGAGACTACACCAAATACCCAATTTTGAAAGATCTTTGACAGACTACACCAGATGCCTATTGTTGGACTATTTTTGACAGATTATTCAACAGATGCTCAGTTTTGGTGATCTTTGAAACACTACACCAGAAGCCCAGTTGTGGATCATCTTTGACTTTTCACCAGATCCCAGTACTAGATCATCTTTGACAGACTCTCCGATTCTGGATCAGTTTTGACAATACACCAGATGCCACTTTCATTTTCCAGCCAAACACTGCAACACTCCAAAGGCACATTCTACTTTGGTACAAATTGAGGATAGCATATACAATAACAAGTGTTATAGGGCTAGAGTTGCGTTGCCATGGCAATGAATACAGTGAAACCTATGTTAAGCCCATACCTATGGGAAAGCCAAACAAGTGGTTGCTTAAGAGGTGTTTGCTTAAAACAACTTTTCCATTTATGTCCCTTTTAAGAATCCAGAAAACTGACCTTTTTATAGGTGATCTTTAAGGTTGGATTAATTTACAGGTATTTTGGTATAAACTGTGGATAGTATCAACAAGAGGCCCACGGGCCATGGGTCGCTCACCTGAGTGACATAGCCACTGCAGATATGCAGATGTTATGCAACATTTTTCCAGTCCTGTCATCGCAGCTAATGAAAAGATCAACCTTCAAGCAGTTCTTAATTTTGAAGAAGAATATTATATATGGCATGACAGTCAATGGAGCATGATCATTTGAACAAACTCTCAATCACATTTCAATAGTAGGATCAATGTGAAATTTGGAGGCAATTGGCTAATTAGTTTCTGAAGAATTATGATTTTATACATGTAAACAGCACAGAAGCAGGGAAATATAATAAACATAAACAAGATGGCAGCCATCTTAGATTTCCAATCAGAATGATTTTAGCTACTGTTGATCTACAAGTCACCTCGATACTTTCAATGAACTTGGCTATCTTGGATTCCAATCAAACAATTTAAGCTATTCTAGATCTACAAATCACCCAAATGCTTCCTACCAAGTTTCGATTCAAATGGCCTTTCAGTTCAGCAGAGAAGAAGCGAAAAATAGATTTTCAGGATGACTGTCATGGCGGCCATCTTGGATTTCTGATAGGGATGATTTTAGCAATTTTTGATCTACAGGTCACCCTGATGCTTCCTACCTAGTTTAAAGTCAATAAGCCTTTTGGTTCAGGAGAAGAAGTGAAAAACAGATTTTCAAGATGGCTGCCATGGCGGCCATCTTGGATTTCGAATCGGAACGATTTTAGCCAATTTCAATCTATAAGTCACCCCGATGCTTCCTACCAAGTTTCAAGTCAATTGGCATTTGGGTTTAGGAGAAGAAGCAAAAAAAAAGATTTTCAAGATGGCCACCATGGCGGCCATCTTGGATTTCAAATCAGCATGATTTTAGCTTCTTTTGATCTACACGTTACCCTGATGCGTCCTACAAAGTTTGGAGTCAATAGGCCTTTCGGCTCAGGAGAAGAAGAGAAAAATAGATTTTCAAGATGGCGACCATGGCAGCCACCTTGGATTTCCGATTAGAACGATTTTAGCTACTTTTGATCTACAAGTCACCCCGATGCTTCCTACCAAGTTTCGAGTCAATTGGCATTTGGGGTTAGGAGAAGAAGCGAAAAATAGATTTTCAAAATGGCCACCATGGCGGCCATCTTGGATTTATGATCAGCACAATTTTAGCTATTTTTGATGTGATACATGTCACACCTATGCTTCCTAGCAAGTTTTAGAGTCAATTGGCCTTTCGGTTCAGAAGAAGCAAAAAACAGATTTTCAAGATGGCTGCCATGGCAGCCATCTTGGATTTCTGATCGGAACAATTTTAGCTATTTTTGATCTACAAGTCACCCCAATGCTTCCTACCATGTTTGGAGTCAATTGGCTTTTGGGTTCAGGAGAAGAAACGAAAAATAGATTTTCAAGACGGCTGCCATGGCGGCCATCTTGGATTTCTGATAGGCATGATTTTAGCTATTTTTGATCTACAAGTCACCCAAATGCTTCCTAGCAAGTTTGGAGTCAATTGGCCTTATGGTTCAGGGAAAGAAGCAAAAAAATAGATTTTCAAGATGGCTGTCATGGCGGCCATCTTGGATTTCCGATCGGCACGATTTTCGCTATTTTTGATCTACAAGTCACCCCGATGCTTCCTAGCAAGTTTGGAGTCGATTGGCCTTTCGGTTCAGGAGAAGAAGCCAAAAATAGATTTTCAAGATGGCGGCCATCTTGGATTTCCGATTGGCACGATTTTAGCTATTTTTGATCTACAGATCACCCTGATGCTTCCTACCAAATATCGATTCAGGAGAAGAAGGGAAAAATAGATTTTCAAGATGGCAGCCATCTTGGATTTCCGATTGGCACGATTTTAGCTGTTTTTGATCTACAAGTTACCCCGATGCTTCCTAGCAAGTTTGGAGTCAATTGGCCTTTCGGTTCAGGAGAAGAAGCGAAAAATGGATTTTCAAGATGGCGGCCATCTTGGATTTCTGATTGGCATGATTTTAGCTATTTTTGATCTACAAGTCACCCCGATGCTTCCTAGCAAGTTTGGAGTCAATTGGCCTTTCGGTTCAGGAGAAGAAGCCAAAAATAGATTTTCAACATGGCGGCCATCTTGGATTTCCGATTGGCACGATTTTAGCTATTTTTGATCTACAGATCACCCTGATGCTTCCTACCAAATATCGAGTCAACTGGCCCAGGGGTGTAGGAGGAGTAGGCTTTTAAAGCAATTGTTGACGCCGCACGACGGACGGCGGACATTGACTGACCACAATAGCTCACCATGAGCACTTCGTGCTCAGGTGAGCTAATAAAGACAAGTCATTGTTAATTCTTCATGTTTTAATATCACAATATTTCAATGTAGTACATAAATTCAGCAAATTATCACTTAAGTACCTAAGTGTTAACACTTTGTATGCTGGGTAAGTTTTTAAGCAGACATTTTGAAATATTTTTTCTAGAACATAGGATTAGACATTTCATGCAAACCACCTCCTTAGGAGACAGTTTCCCTGAAGTGCCAGATCCTACTTTCTGGGGAAAAATAAGAAAACAAATATCAGTTTGTTGTCTGCTGAATTGTCCCAAAGCATGGTAAGTTTTAAAATGTTTCTTGTTAGAGCCAGAACAGAAACTACTATGTAATGTCAAACATGAAAACTGAGGAAAGATCTGCGCTCACACCTGTATAGTCTAGTCAGGTCCTCCATTGTTCACATTCACATTACTGTACCCTACAGAATCTAAATAACAGCGAACAGCATAGTTTCAGCCACAACCCATTTTTTTTTTTGTCCAAAATATGAATATTTTTCTTACTGCTCCAAGAAAATGTATGTGTACTCATTAGAACTGCCTCAATGAGGCAATTCTAATGAGTACATATACACGAAAATCTTTCACGGAGAAGTAAGAAAAATATAAGAAGCAACATAAAAGGCGTACCTTCTGATGTGTGCCCAAGAAGACTCAAATTAGCTTGAGCATCTGCCCAGTCTGATCAGTTTGCATGGCCTGGTATCCATTACCCAGTCAGCATTCTACGTAAATCTATATCGGGCCGTCATCGGCCCGTCAGGGTAGCTGACGGGCCGATGACGGCCCGATGTAGATTTACGTAATATGCTAGCTGGGTATGTGCCCAGTATAGATTCTAATCATACTGTGTAAATGCACAGGCTGATCTGAATCTTTACTGGGCACACATCGGAAGGTATGTTTTTTTTTTTTTACTTTGCAGCTCATGTTTGTCTAGATACCCTCTTAAAGCTAATTTGAAAAGAAAATAATCCTGACCAGACTGGAGTTACAATATGGTCTAAGTCTTCCATGTTCACATCTTGCATTACATAGATTTTCGTAGTCATAGTCTCATTTTATTCACCGTCTATACAACAACAACTACATCAAAGTCAAAGCCACCTTGTTTCCATGGCAACCAATGTATACAAGATCAGTTAGTATCTCCGTGCCCATAATGCATAATCTGTGTTCATGTGTATATCCACGTTTCACAAAGTCCTTATGACAGCTCAGATAAGTCATGACTTCTATTGGTTACCAATCAGAGAGCTGAAGCATCTGAGTAATCCTGACCATCAAGGACAAGCATATGAGTGATCCTCATCACAGGGCACAGGCATCTGAGTGATCCTGATCATCGAGTTACCATGTTACAGGGCTTCTTTTCCTCAATGTTTCTACTGGATTAATATCTGTCACGAGCATCTCAACAAAACTATACATAACAATCATCATAGCACTTTTCACTGAAAAAATATCTAATTCTATCTATCTATGTCTATATTTACACGCCAACGCTAACATAGCTCCAGGTAAGATGGAGTATCCTATCAATATTTTTCTTATTTCTCCATGAACACATATGTTGTGGGTACTCATTTAAGTGCCTCACTGAGGCACTTCAAATGAGTACCCACAACATACATTTTTGTGGAGAAATAAGAAACATATCAATTTGTTCTAGTTAAAAAAAGTGTCTTACCTGGAGCTATATGCTAAGTGTGCTACCCAGAACAATGGTTCCTTACACATCAAACCAACGGTGCTGTAATTTTGTCATCCACCACTGTAAACCAGCCTTTGTCACGGCAAAAAATTTACATGATACTGTATTAACCCTTAAAGCGCTAATCACAACTACAGCAGACAACATTTTAATTTTTTTTTTTTCACAACTACAGACATTTTGAATTTTTTTTTCTGTTCACAACTACAGACATTTTGATTTTTTTTTTTTTACTCACAACTACAGCAGACATTTTGATTTTTTTTTTCAGAGAAAATAAGGCTTGACATTATATGTGAATCATCTGCCTAGCAGATGATTCATACAAAATATCAAGCCCTATTTTCTCTGACAGATGATTCACATGAAATGTCAAGCCCTATTTAAAAAAAAAAAATGGAACTAAACAGGTGTCCAAAGTACACAAATGTCCCTCCCCTTTGGGACCCTAGCCCCACCCTAGGGCATGACCCAGGGCAGCTCTAGCATAGAGTTGAGGGTTTAGGTCTAGGTAAACACCATACCAAATTTCAACTTCCTAGCATAAAAGTATCCAAGTTATGACCTCCAAAAGAAACACAGACTTAAATGTAAATATAATTTGAATGTAAACTTAAACATTTGTTAGACTGTTACAAACTTGACTGATGCAATATCATGGCGAAACACTGTATGTCCCAGTCCTGCCTTCAACTGGGGGGACATAAAAATTAACCCTTGTCCTGCTGAATAAATCAAGATGCCATGCCCACTTCTAATTTTCAGCCAACCAGATTACTTGATCAAGGCTGTTGACATAAATTCACATATTTAATGGCAAACAGTGCAGATCCAGATAAGTTGGCTTCTTGATGATTCACATGAAATATCAAGACTTATTTTTTCTGAAAAATAAAACAATAAAACAAAAGATAAAAATTTAGAATGTTAACTGCTACAAATTTTGGTTGGTGCTTTAAGGCTTAGCACTTACAGATGAAATCCTAACTTTTTTGTTGTGCTAGGCAGATGATTCATATACAGTCGACTCTCGTTATCTTGAAGTCAAAGGGACTTTCTGAAATACTTCGAGATATCCATATCTCGACATAAGATTTGCAGAATTGAGGAAAAAAGATAAATCAAACAACCACATTTCACAAATGAATATGTAATTTGACTCCTGAAAATAAAGATATGCTGAAAATATTGTGGAAAAGAGGAGAAATTGCTCCTTAGGAGCAATTTCTCCTCTTTTCCACATTATTTTGTTATCTGTTGTCATAGTTTCATGTTAAAACAGGGACCAGATATTCACTTCGAGATAAGCGGTAATTCGAAATAAGCGAGTTTGAGATAAGGAGGTTCGACTGTATACATGTAACTGTTAGAATGTTGTCTGCTCTTGTTGTGACTGGCACTTTAAACCTTTCTACCATAAACATAGTCATTCACATTACAATGATCATTTACTCCTCTAATGCCCTTTCAGAGAATCTATTAGTACAAACAATTCCATTACATGTATACACCACAACCTCTTTATAACACTATTGTTGGGGTCCATAGCATTAACCGTGTTAGTTAAACACCCGTGTTATATCCAAACAAAATGTATAGATTATATTGAAAAATGACCATTTATGGTCATTTTTCAATATGATCTATGCATTTTTGGGATCCATCTTTGAACCGTGTTATATCCAAAGCTGTGTTATAACGAACTGTGTTATAAAGAGGTTGTAGTGTACAAACAATTCTATTACATGTATAGTATGTTAGAGGTCTACACAACATCTGGTAAATTATCACAAATCTTACTTTCAAACTCAACAAAGTTTTACACATTCAAGAGATCATTCAACACGTCAAAAGTCAATTACATTTGGGCAGGGCCATGTTTTACGCATCTATGAGATCATTCTACATCGCAACTGTCAATTACATTTAGGCAGGGCCATGCAAAAAGGTATCTTCATATACCGTATTCAACCTAATTATCTCACCCTGCACTTAGGTTCAGAACAGGAATTCATCAGAATACAGTCAAACCTGTCTTAAGCAGCCACCCATGAGAAGCTTGAAATGTGGCTGTTGAAGGCAGGTGGCTGCTTAATACAGTTAATTATATGTCTATGAATTTTCGGGCAACTTTCCTCTGGCTGCTTAATACAGGTTGGCTGCTTAATAGAGCTAACCACTAACACAGGTTTGACTGTACTTGCTGATGCTTGTGAGACATTTTTTCTTCTGATTTTCTTTGTAAAAGTAAATGTTAATGGGAACTCATCTGAATTGCCTTGACTCTTTAAAATGATTGCCCATAACATTTACTTTTATAAAGAAGTATACAGGCAGTAATCTAAAGACTCAGAAATTACTTGATAAAGCACTTATAGGGGTATGTAATTATGCTGAATAAGGAAAATGCAGGCATAGAAGGCTAAGAGCGATGACGTCAGTGTCCAACCACATAATATAAAATAATCAATGGAGAATATTACATTTATTCTAAGTACGGTAAATGTCCTAAAATTTCCAACACCAAAGCGTCTGACAAAATGACATATGCAAACAGTTCAGACCCAGATCAGACTGCTCCTCAAGGAGCAGTCTGATCTGGGTCCAAACTATTTGCCATTCCACTAAGTATTTTAAAAAACAGCTGCATAAAAAGCACTATTTAGGCCAATATAGTATGGAATTTAGTGTTTGAAATTTTATGACATTTACCATATTTTTAGGACATTCATATTTCTTATTCTAATGTGTATTAACATATGTCTGACTGGATAACGTCAAAAATTTGCTATGGTATATTCTGTGATATACTGTCTGAAATCTGATGTCATCACGTAACTTTGCTTTTCATTGACTGGCATTTGGTTTTATGCAGCGAACAGCATAAATTTTGCCTCTTTCTGCACATAGTACATTTTTTTTTTCAACAAAACAAATGAATAAATTCATCAGAATGGAGATAACTGCATTTAAAATTGTCATTTGGGGAGGTAAATTGTCAGTTTTACAGTCGCAAATTATGTTTTACGGCTCCGCTGATGCATCGCTATAAAACAAAATTTCCAACCGTAAAACTGCCAACTTACCTCCCAAAATGACAACTCTGAATGCATTTATCTCCTAATTCTCATTTACACACATACATTTTACTACCTGTTGATGTGTCTAAATACTGGTGGCTGAGTGGCAGACTGCAAACAATGATCGGAGGCTGCGCTCTTGGGCATCTGATCTGGATCTACATTGCCTGCTGAGGCCTGTCAGTCCATATGTTCTAAGTCTACATTTCACACATGCGCAAAAGACACCTTTTTGTTTAACCCTTGTCATGCTGAATAAATCAAGATGCCACGCCCACTTCTAACTTCCCGCCAATCAGATTACTTGATCCGGATTTTTGACAGAAATTCAAATATTTAATGACAATCAGTGCAGATCCTGATCAGTTGGCTTCTTCAGAAGCCAACTGATCTGGATCTACACTGTTTGCTAAGAAGGGCATGTCATGTTTAGCAAGGGAAGGGTTAACATGGCCATTTCATGGACAGTGTTACACACACACACTAAATTATTGTTTCATTTTAAACACAGCAGCACAAAAAATTGCCCTCACACTTTCGTGCAATTTCTCGACAAGACAACTAAGGTGCTTTTACGTAACATAATTTAGACTAGATATCAAACTATCTGGCTATCTGGCTGGGATATATGTCCAGCTGTGGGGGAGTATCCTAGAAATATTTTCCTTATTTCTTAACAATTAACATTAACCATTCTATTGGCAAATTCGGCAGATGAAAAATTGATGGTATCTTTTTTCTTATTTTCCTCAGAAAACAGGATTTTACATTTCATGTAAATTGTCTCGATTCTGGGCAAAATAAGAAAAAATATCATCACTCTGTCAAGCTGAATTAGCCCGGAGTGGTAATGGTTTATCTATACCCAGTCAGCATTCTACGTAAATCTATATCGGGCCGTCATCGGCCCGTCAGGGTAGCTGACGGGCCGATGACGGCCCGATATAGATTTACGTAGAATGCTAGCTGGGTATGTGCTACAAGACAGAATTATCATAATGCATGCTGGGTAAAGATTTCAGCACATCACATTCTGAAATATTTTTCTTATTTTTTTCAGAAAATAGCCTATTTTCTGGGAAAAATAAGAAAAATATTATCAATTTGTCATCTGCTGAATTAGCTGAGAGAGTGGTAAAGGTTAGACAGTGAGAGATCCTTACCTACAAAAATCAAGACGATTTTTTCAAATATTTTTCCCAGAAAACAGGCTTTGGCATTTCATACAAATTGCCTCCTAAGAAGACAATTTGCATGAAATGCCAATGCCTGTTTTCTGGAAAAAAATAAGAAAAATATCAATTAGCCCAGAGAGTGGTAATGGTTAAGTACACTGAGAGATCACTACCCACATTTCGCTGGCAACTTCACAAAGACCACTATAATAATTTGGTGTTTTATGTCCCTTTCAATATTATTTAAGTTATATTGAGGCAATGGATTGTGCAATGAAGTGCCTTACAGTCATGAGTTGAATTCCACCTCTAGTGGGATTCTAAGCCCAAGACATTGTGATGCGAAGTCGGCAGCCCTAACCATTCAGTCACCTGGATGCTTCTACCAACCTGTACAACTCTGTAGTCTGGCAAAGTATTCGTTGTTTCCTATATTACATTCAAGCAGAACTAACTAATGTTCAGAACAATAAAACCCCTTTTAGGCCACACAATATCCCCTGGGGGGCTTTATTTGTCAGTGTTCTCATATGTCACACTGCTGGTTCCTGCAGCACACTTCAATCTTTTTATAAAACTAAGACAGAAAAAAACAAACACTTCATACTTCTTAACAATCCGATATGAGGCACCCTAAGGGGTTATTCTGAAAATACAACCATCCACATTGGCATCAAGATCTTAATTGTTCTAAATTTACACACGCGCAGACATTTGATGTGCAATATGCAAAAATGTTCTTTATGTCATGCAAACAGCATCCATGCAGTCTGATCTGAGCATTATCTATTTGTCAACATATACAGTCGACTCTTGTTATCTGGAAGTCCAAGGGACTCTCTGAAATACTTGGAGATATCCATATCTCGACATACCGGATTTGCAGAATTGAGGAAAATAAATCGAACAAACACATTCACAAATGAATATGTACTTTGACTCCTGAAGCTAGAGATATATTGAAAATATTGGGGAAAAGAGGAGAAATTGCTCCTTAGCCTTAGGAGCAATTTCTCCTCTTTTCCACAATATTTTGTTAACGGCTGTTAGATTTCCATGTTAAAACAGGGACCAGATTTTCAGTTTGAGATAAGTCGCTATTCGAGATAAGCAAAGTCAAGATATCGAGCGTCGACTGTGCTACAATATCCATTGATTCTGTAGGCAGATAATGAAGGCCGTCACTGCCTGGAATTCAACTCATCACTGCCAGTGTGTGAGACACTTGGGGAGCAAATTCTTTCCTTTTAGAGTACACCTCTCTTCAGAAAGTGGTTGGTGTGCATAAAAGCAAAGCAGTAAGTCACAAAACTTGGTCTCCTTTGCAAAATTTTTTGGAAAATCTACCAAGCTAAATATCTTTTTTGTATATGTTTACATGGATATTTTGTTTTGCTCACAGACTAAAAAATTGATTGGTCCTTTTTTCAGCGAGTCATTTTAATGATCACCGGTATAAAAAACCTGTCATTTAGATGACTACCCTAGCGTATACTAACTAAATGATAAATGTGAAGATGCGTGAAGTTATTTTATGACATACTATCATCTCTTATACAGTCAACGTTCTTTATATCGACTCTGGATACAATGACAAAATTCGTTATAATGATAGTTTGACTGGCGTGAAACCTTCTCTTGAGATGTGACAGTTAATCAGAAATTATGCGAAAGTATTGCATTTAATACTTCAAGAACCATATGTTTTGCCGCTACAGCTAAAATAATGCTCATCATGCAGCTAATGACAAACTGATTTTTTTTCCTCATTTTTCCCAGATAACAGATTTTGACATTTCATACAAATTGTCTCCTAATTTGCATGAAATGTCTAATCCTTTTTTTTTTGAAAAAATAAGAAAAAAAAAAAAATCAATTTGTCATTGCAGAATTTGCCTGAAGAATGGAAAAGGTTATGAAATCTATAAATATTTTTCCAAAATAACTCTCCAGGCTGCCTCCTCATGGAAAGATGAACACGGAAAAAAAGAAGAAAAACTCACACTTATCAGCAAACGTAATTTTGAAACAGAAACAACCTGTTTCACTCTTTTGACAGCTACAGGAAATAAATTGGCAGACAAAAGAATTTTACATTTAATACTTATCTGCCTTGAAGTAGACCTGGGCCCAGTTGTTCAAAACTAATGATGTAGTTAGTCAACATATCATTAAAACTTTGATCATTTAATACGGTATATACTCTAATATTTTTGCTGAAAAAATGTGAGTAGCTTTTGCATTTGCAATAGCTACACACATTTTTTCAGCAAAAATACCTGTGAATTAGATATGGTACTTACTAGAACTGTTAACATTTTTACATCTAACGAGCTTGTTAAGCTAACGATGCTTTGAACAACTGGGCTCTGTAATTTTACTTGTACAGCTCATTATCAAAGGGAGAGCACTCCGTTGAAAGTTTCTGCCTCATCTTCCAAAGGGACATCACTCCAGATGTAAATTTCTCGAATACCTTCCTAAAAGTGGAGGGCTACTCTTAAAGGAAAGAGTTTTCTCCCAAGGGTTTGGGTGGCAAATTCTTTTCTTTATGAATAGTCATCTTTAAAAAGTGAGGCAAATATCTCCTATAGAGTGATCTCCCTTTGGAGGTGTAATGAAGCTCCTTTCAACCATGAAGTAATATTTCCCTTTCTTGTACATAGTTCAAGATAAGGAGGATAGCTAGATAAATATTTTCTTATTTCTCTAGGAGAACATATGAATACCCAAAACACATTTTTGTGGAGAAATAAGAGAGACATCAATATTCTTTGGTTGAAAACAAACGTACATTAGAAAATTACCAATACCTTTTGTTTGAAAAGTGTATTATCTGGAGCCATCTCAACTTGTCCACAAAACCATGTTGTCCTACCCATCAGAATTGTCTTGCTGAGATAATTCTAATGAGTATCAACAAAGCATGCATAAGAAAACATCTGGATAGCCATCTTATACTCAGCCTATGACTTGAATGAGACTATTTCAAACAAATACCAAGTCCACTGTTCAGAAAAATAAGAAATGTAATACTCATTTGTTTGTTAGTCATTGCCTGTAGCATTGTAATGATCAATTTGTGTTGAACAAACAAAAATGAATGGAGCTATGAAACTAGATTTCCAGGCATATCCAAACAGTGATGCCCAAGATCAGTATGTGCATGTAGATAGTCTGATCAATGTTTGCTGTTTATTGTCATCAAAAGTTCTACAGTAACCAACCATTCCATCAGCGGACATGATGATGATGATGACTGATTTTGTGGTTTACCTCCCTTTCAACATTATTTAACCCTTGTCCTGCTGAATAATGGAAATGCCACACCCACTTCTAATTTTCAGCCAATCAGATTACTTGATCCAGGTTGTTGATATAAATCCACATACTTAACGACAAACAGTGCAGATCCAGATCAGTTGGCTTCTTCAGAAGCCAACTGATCTGGATCTACACTGTTTGCAAAGACAGGGCATATCTGGGTTCAGCAGGACAAGGGTTAAGTCATACTGAGATGATGGAAGGGTGTTAATGAAGCACCATGCAGTCAAAGTTGACAGGCCTCCTAGTGGCCCACTTTGAAAATATAGGTTTTTATGTAGGTTCTTCTTACTCAAAATATAGGTTATTTACAGGTTTTTCAATAAAAAATATAGGTTAAAAAAAGGTTCTTCCAAACTCACATAGAGATTTAAAACTGAAGAAAATATATTTGATGAATTTTTGCACCACAATTATTCAGATAAAGTTGATCTGAATTTTACATAGTCCGAGCGAGCGAAGCGAGCAAGGAAAAAAATACAATTTCTTGACAGTTTTCATCACTTTTTTGGGACTAAAAAGTAAAAATAGTAGGGCATTTTGAAGAAAAGTTAGGGTTGAGTCGCGAGAAGGTTCAAAAAGTGAAAAATATAGGTTTTTTCATGAAAATACAGGCTTTTTATAGGTTTTATGAACAAAATAAAGGTTTTATAGGTTTGACACAAAATTATAGGTTATTATAGGTTTTATAGGTTTCGCTAGGAGGCCTGAGTTGATTTGTACCAAGGACTTTCTGATCCAAAGTCGAGAGTGCTAACCACTCCACCAACCAGATACTTCAGTCTGATCAGTGCCTTTGCTGGTCACTATCATCAGAAGTTCTGTAGAAGCCAACGACTCCGACAGCAGAGAGCTAAAGTCCTTAATCAGACCATGAACACGCACTGGCCAATGTTGGTTGTAACTGTGTGCATATGCCCCCAAACCCATTTTCACCTGGCGCGGTCCAAATAAATATGCGAGTGAGGATGAAAATTAAATAATACAAGGCTCAGAGTAGAAGTACCAGCATTATTCCATTTGTAAACAAGGAAAACTCAAAGAAGCCTGAAAAGGAAAGGACTTCAAAAAGGGGAGAATTGAAAAAAATATATACTTTTTTATTTTTGCATGAAAACATCTTGTGGATAAACATTAGATACATAACATCTGGGGCTAGTTGTTCATAACACTGTTAGCTTAACCCTCAAAAGGCCAAGAAAAATTGTACCTGATGAAAGTCTATATATATTTTTTTTTAATTATTTTTCAAATAAAGCCCAATATTTTCAATATTTGAAATGAAAAGCCTTATTTTTTCTGAAAAATAATAAAACATGCTTCAAATGTCATCTGCTGCAGTTGTGATTAGAGACTTAAAGAGTTGTAACAAAGTAAATAAATTCTTGTGGTGTCAATAGGTATCTCAACAGATATACTGTAAAGGACACCATTTGGTTGATTAACACATTTTACATTATTTAAGTGCTATTCTGAGAAAAGGCTCAGTACTGCCAGTGAATCCTAGATTCTGGGAAAATAAAATAAATAATATTGTTGTTTGTTGAGGTTAGAGGTGACTGGCACTTTAGTCAATTAAAAAAATTCATAAAGCTAACTATACTTTGAACTGGGCTCCTTTAGGAACTTTAGAGAACTAATACGGTGGACAGCTGAGACCCTATTCAGCCTGCTGCTTACATATGGGATTGCACTGACCTTCCCAAATGAGCCTTAAAAATGAATGATTTATGGACAATTTGTTAGACACTTCTAACATGTGCAAAATTTTATGTTAGACGTTACTAGCTTAATCAATATTTTTATCAAACTTAAAAATCAACAGTATCGCACTTTCATTATGTACAGGTGAAACAAATCTGGTAAAAATTAGCTTATCACTAAACATATGGGCCCAGTTGTTCGAAGCTAACGACGTCGTTTGTTAACGATTCGTTAAAATTTACATCGAGTGATACACAAATATTCTGAAATTTTTTGCTGAAAAAATGTGAGTAGCTTTTGCAGTGCAAAAGCTACTCACATTTTTTCAGCAAAAAATTTCAGAAAATTGTATATTGAATCTGCTAAAACAGTTAACGAAATTACCCTTAACGAGCTTGTTAAGCTAACGATGCTTTGAACAACTGGGCCACGTGTAACAAATATGACTATGAACTATAAGCTTTCATGGAAAAATCCTATACGGTAAGTGTCCTACAATTTTGTACACTATCTGACAAAATGGTAGCAAATTCTTTCCTCTAAGAGTTGACCCTTTTCAAAAAGAATTATGCAAGCAGGAAGGCATACAGGAAGTCACCAAGTAGTTTCCATTGTATATAAATATGTGAGATGATAATACCCGCCATAATCGTGTGATGGGCAGATAACTGTCAAAAGTTGACACAATATGCCCATTTGCAATCCCAACCAGATCTCCACAGTATCTCAATGCCCATACCAAGTTTGGAAAATTGAAGAAATTTGTCTATTTGCAATCCAAAACCAGATGTCCACATCAATGCACATAGCAAATTTGGTGAAAATCCATAGATATTTACTCAAGTTATCACCCTCAAATGAGAATATGGACCTGTGGCAGGCAGATAACTCTGTCAAAAATTGACTAAATTTTCCCATTAGCAATCCAAAACCAGATCTCTCCAATATACATGCACATATCAAGTTTGGTAAAAATTCAGTATCATTTACTCAAGTTATTTTCAGGAATGAATATATGGATATGTGGAGGGCAGATAACTCATTCAACAAGAGCTGTCAGCAGACAGCATAGCTTGCCTGGAATTGGGGAGATACTGGGGCGCCAGGGTGCTCTTTAGGACTAATCTGATCTGGGTCTGCACTGTTTACTTAGGCCTATCTGTCCCAATACTAAGGATCATTACAGTAAGAGGAAATGTTATGGCATTTTAGCTCTTGATAGGATTTCTTGTGCTATGGTTTGGTCATTTGTTGTCATGAATTTGACATTATCAGAAAACAAATTTAAAATTTCTAAGTCTGTGACCTTGACCTTGAGGTCATAGGCATGGGTGGGGGTGATGATGAATAAAACTTTGGACCTGTATCTATTATCATTACAAATATGAACTGAATCTATCATATGGTTTGGAAAATATGAGCTCTTAGAACATTTTAATATAAAATTTCTAAGTTCTTAACTTTGACCTTGACACCATGGGCACGGGCAGGGGGTATTGCTGAATAAAACTTTGGACCTGAATCTATCATCATACCAAATATGAACAAAATCGTATCATATGGTTTGGAAAATATGAGCTCTTAAAAAACTTTAATATAAAATTTTTAAGTCTGTGACCTTGACCTTGAGGTCATAGGCATGGGCAGGGTATTGCTGAATAAAACTTTGGAACTGTATCTATCATCTTTTGAGCTCTTAAAAAAACTTTAATATAAAATTTTTAAGTCTGTGACCTTGATCTTGAGGTCAGAGGCATGGGCAGGGTATTGCTGAATAAAACTTTGGAACTATATCTATCATCTATCTATCATCATACCAAATATGAACCAAATCTATCAAATGGTGTGGAAAATATAAGCTCTTTAAAAAACCTTTAACGTAAATGTGGACGCCGACACCAACGCCAACTCCGATACTGGGGGTTGTGCAATAGCTCTTCCTGGACTTCGTCCAGGCGAGCTAGAAATTGACAAAATTTACCCATTACCAATTCCAAAACAGATCTCCTTATCAATGCACGTACCAAGCTTGGTCAAAATCCATTGATGTTTACTCAAGTTATTATCCAGAAACAAAATACGGACAGATGGACAGATCTCCGTATGACAGATGGACGGAGGTTATTCCTTTGATCTTTCTTTGATCTTCTTTAACCCCACAACACCATTTTTATCTATTTTTAACCCCACAACACCATTTTTTACCAATTTTTAACCCCACAATGACGGAATAAACAGCACCCATACAAATGCTAACCTCGGAATGTACCTGGCATATGTACATATGGACACACAGATGTCCAACGTGAAACCATAATACCCCACCACTATCATGTGGCAGGGTACTGAAATGACATAAAATCTACCATGTGTATCAAGTGCATGGGTATGTCTCAAAGGGAGAGCACTTAAAGCTGAAAGTTTTTGCCTCCCTTTTCAAAGGGAGACCATTCCAGATGAAAAAAATTAACTTCTCTGGTGTATGAGTCCCTTCTTAATGCTTTGCATGCTGGGTAATTTTGCATGCTATATTTTGTTATCTATGGATTTTTTTTTTTTTTTTCAAAAAAAAAATCTTTCTGGAATACAATCAGTGTCAAACAATTTGGATCCAGATCAGACCAGACGTTCCATCGGGCCTGATCTGGGTCCAAACTGTTTTCAAAGGTTATCAGCAGACGACAAAAGTTGCCAATAGCGAGGAAAGAGTTAAGGAGTTCAAGGAAACATTATGCTCACAGTGTCCTTATTTACTCTAAGTATTGGGACAGCCTGGCCATAGCAAACAGTGTCCACGCAGATCAGACATCGCAGAATGCAATGTCTGATCAGGGATTTCACTGTTTTCCACTCATCTAGCAGTTTTAGGCACATGAACAAGTTAGTAAAATGAACTTGTTCAAGCTTTAGGACAAGTCGAGGGTTGAGCGCAAGACTAGCGTAACTCAGATGGCTGTTTTTCCCCAAACCTAATCTCCTCACCATGAAGGCATTATGAAGATTACAACATTTCTTTCTGTAAATAATGAAAATTTAGGTGCCATTGCTCGTATGAGCAATGGCACCTAAATTTGCATTGTTTACAAAGGGGTCCAAGTTGGCCCTAAACAAGGGTTTCAAAAATATGTTTGAGTTACAATAGTCTTGCGCTCAACCCTCGAAGTATGGTAAGGAGTTAAGGTGTCAAAATATTAAGGGTAATTCCAATATGGAATACATGTGGAAGGTCAGGGCCAGTACAGAGTCTCAGTATGCACTGAAACAATATAGCCAGTTAACAGACTCCCAGTAGTGTACAGAAATTACATCAGATAGCTGACATGAAAAACAAAAAAAAAATCTTTCAGTCATAACTACTCAATCATTTCAGAATCTACCATTGTAAATCATCTTGCAAGCATTGGTCATAATTGTATTTTTTTTTTTTTACTAACTAACATTAATTTTGTGAAAACTACGGTAAATATCCTAAAAATTTGAACACTAAAATGTCTGACAAAATGACATATGCAAACAATGTAAACCCTGATCAGACTGCTCCTGAAGGAGCAGTCTGATCGGGGTCTACACTGTTTGCCATTCCACTAAATATTTAAAGAAACTGCTGCATAAAAAGCAAAATTTAAGCCAAAAGAGTATGGAATAAAGTGTTCGAAATTTTAGGAAATTTACTGTACCTTACCCTGAGTTCAAAACCCCTCATCCTGATTACCCTAAATATCCATATACCATAATACTTTACCATATTCATTCTGAAATTTATGGACAACTGATATGCTTTCAAGGGCAATAATTCTATCAAAATTGTTTACTCCCTTCAGGAAAGGGGTCTACTCTTAAATGTTGAAAACAGAGCTAAATTTGATATAACCTTACTTTTTGTTGTCTGAAAATACTATTTCCAAATAAAATTAAGGTGCCCCTAGCTTGCTATAAAATGCAATGCTTTTGAGGACTGTGCAATAAAGTATCATAGGAGAAAATATTGTCTAAGTACATAGTTTTCCAACTAGGATATGTAACCAAGTTAGGTCAAGGGAGGAAAAATGTTATCAATTAAATAGTTATTATAATCTAATTACTTTAAATGTTTTTTGGTATGTTTATATTTTTACGTTTTTTTATGATTAGCATTATATTTCTTTCACAATGAGTGTGCAGATTCTTCAGAACCTCAGTGAGAGCATAAATTATTTTTGTGAAACTTAGAGTATCAGAACACTTATTATGATTAATTTTACAGACAATATAATTATCAAAATAACAGTCTGTGAAAATCAGTTTGAAACAAAATTGAAGCTCCTGTGATTTTTGTTATATCAAAATTACTGTCATTAGCAGCCTTTAAAGGAAAGAATTTGCTCCCCTTTGGAGTAGATTCCTTTTCAGGAAGGAAATTAATGCAATTCTTTCCATTAAGAGTAAACCCCTTTTCAAAAGGGCAGCATTTTTTGTCATTTTAGAGTAGACCCCTTTTCAGACGGGACATGGGAACAGAAAGTCAAAAAAGTTGTCTCCCTTGGCAGAAATGGAAGAAAATCTACAAGTATATCGTCTCCACCAGAAAACTACCTACTGAAAATTAAACCATGCAGGCCCTGATCAAAATGCTCCTCTGATCTGGGTCTGTATTGTTTTCTCAGGCAGGTCTGAATACGTAGGGTAAATACAGTAGTAAAGACTACGGTGAATGTCCTAAAATTTCCTACACCAAAGTGGCCCATAAAATGGCATATGCAAACAGTGCAGACCCAGATCAGACTGCTCCTAAAGGAGCAGTCTGATCAGGGTCTACACTGTTTGCCTTTTCACTATTTCAAGAAATAGCTACATAAAGAGCAAAATTTAGGCAAAAATGGTAAGGAATAAAGTGTTCGATTGATTGTGTTGGGGTTTAACGACACGTCAACCCTTGAGGGTCATTTTGTGTCGTCTCCCAGAGAAAGGGAGAAAAGAGATAGAAGAGAGAGTAGAGGAGATGAAAGAGAGGGACAGGGAAGAAAGAGGAACAGGAATGAAAGTGAAGAAACAGAAGAAATAAAAACATTCCCCCTCTACCCTTACCCACTACAAGGATAGCAGGCCTTGCCCAACTGTAAGCCAATATCAGTTGGACGCCCCAGTGATGTAAGATACACAGCACCTTCGCACCACCCGACCACCCCCAATATAAAGTGTTCGAAATTATAGGACATTTACATTTCTTACTAGATGAAATGATGCATCCATGATCATGGCAATGTGGGTTGTATCATCGGAGAAATTTATATATCAGCTGAGCCACAACTCGCAAAAAGGCCTTAGCAGAGAAATGAAGGCCCATGTTGGTCTGTGTATATGTGCAGTCTGATCAGAATGTGTGTTTGACCAGTAGATTCTACAATATCTCGACGTTCTCCAAATAAACAGCAATAACTAGAAAAGTTAAGGTGGAGTGATATTTGGTGATAATTCTGGGATAATTTCCTTATTTCTTGATAAATACGTGTCAATGGTACTCATTAGAAGCACTTTGGTTAGGCACTTCTCATGACTGCCCACAAGATGTTGATTTTCTTGTGGAGATTTAGAGAAAATTATCCCAGTATTATTATCAGTTATCATATTCCTCCTTAACCCTTGTCCAGCTGAATAAATTAAGAAGCCACACCCACCTGTAATTTTCAGCCAATCAGATTACTTGATCTAGATTGTTGCTATAAATTTGCATACTTGCTGGCAAACAGTGCAGATCCAGATCAGTTGGCTTCTTCAGAAGCCAACTGATCTGGATCTACACTGTTTGCAAAATAGGGTATATCCGGGTTCAGCAGGACAAGGGTAAATGATTCTTCTCATGGCTCAGAGCAACCTGCACAAAATCATAAGCAGATTAAGTTTTCAAACAGGCACTTTTTCACAAGATGTAGCTCAATATATATCATGTACAGTTTTAGGTAAACTGCTTTTTTTTTTTAACCATTTTTTGTTCTTTCTCCATGAAAACATACCAGTATTATTGTTGTGCGTACACAACAGAAGTGCCTTTCTAAGGTACTTCTGATGAGGTCCCACAATATATGTTTTCAAAAACGTACCACTCACATTCAAAGCAATATAAAATGTACAAATCATGTTTCTTCTAACTATTCAAACGTTTGCGTAATTGTAAATTATCTTGCATTGTACATGAAATTTTATATTCACTAATAATTGTGAAATTTCCAGTTCCTGACTTTAAGAGGAATGGAGACACTTTCAGGGAGACAACTCTGTCCCCCACCCCACTCTAAAACAAAAGAATTTAACTGTTTCCTTTTAGAGTAGATATCTTTTCAAAAGAAGCATTGAGCACAAAACAGCTACTCAGGAAGTCACAAAAATTGTCCCCCCTTGTAAAATATGGTTGAAAGTCTACCGTGTGTATTTAGTCTGCTGGAATAAATACATTTTTAGAATAGGTTACTCTGTCAAGTTGTTTTTGTCTCCCTTCTCAAAGAAGTCTTTCTAAAAGGAAAGAATTTGCTCCCAAAGGGGAGAAAATTCTTTCCTTTTAGAGAAGACCTTTTTTCAGAGGTTGGTGTGCAGGAATGCCAACGGGAAGTCACAAAAGTTGTCTCCCTTGTAATAAATCACATAAAATTTACCAAGTGTGTCAAGTCCGATTACATGTTCACAGATATGTATACACTATCTCAAAAAGTGTGGTTTGTTTGTTTGTTTGTGTTGAGGTTTTACGGCCCAGTCAACCCAATGGGGTCATGTCAAGCGCTGTCAATTTACCTAACCACACGTTTACCGGGCAGGCGTAGTCCTCAAAGCGGTTAACCAGTATTGTGCACATTCTTTCGCCAGAAACTGACAACTGCCCTTCTTGAATCAGCTGAAGGGAGGTATGATCGTAGAAAATATTTCATGACCAATCTCCACGAAAGAATGTTGCCGACCTCAGCAGGGGTTGAACCCGGGACCTCCTGGTCTCCAGTCGGACGGCACATCCAACTGAGCCACCTAGGCCGGCAAAAAAGTGTGGTTCATATTACTTCATAGTAGCACTAAAATTCCACTGAGCTGCATTGTGCAAACCGTAATCAACATGCAAAATACGACAATCAGATTCACAGTCCAATTATGGCCTTTTCATGACACCAGTACATGTTACAACATTTGGCCTTCATCTATTTAGACAATGATGAGCCTAATTAGACTGCATATACTATTCACAAATGCAGTTACTCTAACAAGTTTTCTACCATCTACAAATGACACAGTAAATATGAAAATTAACCGTTAAAGTGCTGATCACAACTGCAGCAGACAATATTTTTATTTTTTTTTATTTATTTATTTTTTTTTAAAGAAAAAAAAAAAGTCTTGACATTTCAAATGAATCTATAAAATGTCAAAATTTATTTTCTCCAAAAAATAATTCTAATAAAATTTAGAATGTTGTCTGCTACAATTTTACTTAGCGCTTTAAGGCTTAACCCTGAGCCTGAATATAGGCATTGGATTTCCATTCATCTTTTCAATTTAAACAAAATACCTACACATATCTTCTCAGGGAAACTTGTAGAAGTATTTTTTTAAATTCTGTTAATGTCATCATAAGCAGGTAAAATACAAAAATGGCCATTTTACAAAGCTAGCTACCAAGAATTTTTGACTAAGCGAGCCTTCAACTATGGATATCACTGCAGATCTGGGGATAACCCTACTGTCCTTTCGCCATCACTCTGAAAGATGCTTTTTGCTCAGTTTTAATTTAAATAAAAATGTTTTGTTCTGACTGACCATATCTTATCAGAAATCATTTTTCTTTTCCATTTGTGTTTTGTTCTCAAATATTTATCCTAAAATTAAATTTACGCCCCAAAACTGGTCTGACCTATGCAATTTCTATTGTAAAGTGATACAGGTATTTTGAAATTTTTACCCAAGAAAATAGTTATAGGGAAAACATTTTTTTTTTTTAAACCAATGACTAGAATTTAAGTTTTTGTGCACAGATAGTTACAAATACAGGTTTTGCATTAGAGATAACAAATGTTTGCAAATTTACTTCTTCTGTGAACAGAGCCAGAGCCAGGCAAAGGCAAATCAAAGCACTGACAGCATTTTGTTTGTTTGTGTTGAGGTTTTACAGCCCAGTCAACCCAATGGGGTCATGTCGAGCGCAGTCAGTTTACCTAACCACACATTTACTGGGCAGACTTAGTCCTCTAAACGGTTAACCAGTATTGTGCACATTCTTTCGCCAGAAAACTGACAGTACTGGTGGGTTGACTGTTTCTGAATGTAAGGTAGTTCTGTTTCATTTAAGCCTAAGCTTCCTGTAATTTAAGCAAACAGTGCAGACCCAGATCAGATGCTGCAGAATGCAGCATCTGATCTAGGTCTGCACTGTTTTGCCAATGTCTCAGTCCAGGTCTTACAAATAACCCTTTATCAACAGCACTCTGACATCACAGCAACAAGAACAGCATGGCTATAAATAACTTAACTGGATTTTGTCTAACACACAATTTGATTACTTTGGTCAAAGATAATCACACAGACAACTACCTCAAGATGATGTTTTTTGTGGTTTACCTCCCTTTCAGGAAATTTTGGCATTTGTATACCATGATACCATAAGTGACCCCAAAAAATTTTTTCCAATGGATGGTGAAAGAAGAGTAAGTTTTCCGACACCTTAACCCTTATCCTGCTAAATAATTTAATTAGTCACACCCATTTCTGACTATCAGCCAATCAGATTACATCATATAATGTTTTTGTTCAAATTCACAAACTGAATGACAAACAGTGTAGATCCTGATCAGATGGCTTCTTCAGAAGCCATCTGGTCTGGATCTACACTGTTTGCAAAGGTAAAAGTTGTCGTGTACAGCAGGATAAGGGTTAACTCATTACCATGCATGCCTTAAAATTTGAACATCCATTTTACTACCTGCTGATATATCTAAAAACTGTTGGATGAGAGGAAAACAGTGTAGGCCCGGACATTCTGTTGCATCTGTTCTGGAGTTACACTGTCTGCTCAGGCCTCTCTGTCCCCGTACTTATGGTAGATACAACATTTTGTTTTTGCTATTTTCATACTAAAGCACATGTTTGTGGGTTACTAGAACTTCCAACAAGACAATTTGAGAAACTGTGGAAAAATCATCCTATATATACTGAGTGAAAACCTATACCAGCCTACATATTTATGCCCTATAATCAGGTTACCTACAAACTGTGAAGATGTGCACACAGGTCGAGATAAGGGTGGGTATCAGGTAAATATTTTTCTTATTTTTCCATGAAAACATGTTGTGGGTACTCATTTGAAGCGCCTTGCCCAGGTGCTTCTAATGAGTACCCACAACATATGTTTTCGAGGAGAAATAAGAAATCACTCGGCTAATCATATCAGTACTTTTGGATTGAAAAAAGCATCTTATCAAGAGCTATGTGTGCAGGCTGACTTGGATTATGGCTGCCTACATAGTTCTAGATAATTTGTTTGTTTGATTTGGGCTTAACGTCGCTTTCAACCTTTTTCAGTCATATCGCGACGGTGTCTGGATGTGGCAGGGAGCTCAATGCTCACTTTTAGAGTGCTGCCTCACTGAAATATCACGCCCCAGACACTTTGACATGATATTCCACCCAGTCACATTATACTGACACTGAGCTGACCAGTTCTAGCTCTACTTTCTTAATGCTGAGCGCCAAGCGAAAGAGCAGCTAGTACCATTTTTAAAGTCTTTGGTATGACCCGGCCGGGGATCGAACCCGCAACCTCCCGGTCACAAAGCGGACGCTCTACCACTGAGCCACTGTGCCGGTAGTTCTAGATAAGGTGGTTTATTTTTTTTTTTTTACAAATGAAAAGTATTGATATTTTTCTTATTTCTCCACAAAAACATATGCTGTGGTACTCATTAGAAGTGCCTCACTGAGGCACTTCTAATGAGTACCAACATCATATGTTTTTGTGGAGAAATAAGAAAAATATTTACCTGATACTCTCTCATATCTAGAAGTATGTGTATACGTACGAGAAATAGTGGTTTTCCCATTGGGATCTTAAGTTAATTTGCTAAATTTACATAATCCTGATTTGAACTCACAACATGACTAATAAATGTACATGTATATAAACCAAGGCATTTGGTGGAAAACACAAATTAATAATGGAGACACTTCAATAAGAAAACACTCAAAGCTGAAAGTAATCCCCACCCCGGCCACACACCCACTTTTATAAAGGGAACTCAATCAATAGAAAATAATTTGATTCACTGGTACCTCAAACAGTAGAAAATAATTTGATTCACTGGTACATGATTCCCTTTTCAAACTCTTTATGCTTAGCATGCTGGGTAAAAATTTCAGCGGATGACATTTTAAAATATTTTATCTTTTTTTCCCCCAGAAAATCGGTTCTGACATTTCTCTTTGAAATGTAAAAGCCTATTTCGAGGAAAAATATGAAAAATATCATTTAGTCATCTGTTTAATTTGACCTGAGAATAGTAAATGTTAAAGTGGTCTTAATCCTTGCTATGCTGAATAGAGATGCCACACCCAATTCTAATTTTCAGCCAATCAGATTACTTGATCATGTTGCTGATATAAATTCACATACTTAATTGCAAACACTGCAGATCCAGATCAGTTGGCTTCTTCAGAAGCTAACTGCTTTGGATCTACACTGTTAGAAAAGGCAGGAGATATCCAGGTTCAGTAGGACATGGCATATTGGAGTTCAGCAGGACCAGGGTTAAAGTGATCTGCATTCTTTCCTCCACAAGAAATCTGATTTTAGAAGGGAGGAAATGCTTTCAGGCCAGAGTGATTACCCTTGGAAGAATATCCATTTACTGTAATAAATGTACAGACAGTGATGACTCGGATGAGTATTTGGGTATGTGCATTCTGGTCATTATTGTTCCATGACAAGCAAACTGTTTCGCATATCTCCAGATAAGGTACTAAAGTAATGAAATTTTTCTTCATGAAAACATGTTGTGAGTAGTCATTATATAGGAGGGGTATCCAGATAACAAATTTTCTTATTTCTCCATAAAAACAAACATGGGTACACATCTGTTTGTTTGTATTGAGGTTTTACGGCCCAGTCAACCCAATGGGGTCATGTAGAGCGCAGACAGTTTACCTAACCACACTTTTACTGGGCAGGCTTAGTCCTCTAAGCGGTTAACCAGTATGGTGCGCATTCTTTCGCCAGAAACTGACAACTGCGCTTCTTGTATCAGCAGAAGGGAGAGAATGACCATAGAAAATATTTCATGATTAATCTCCACGAAAGAATATTGCTGACCTGCTGATCACCAGTCGGACATCCATCCAACTGAGCCACCGAGGCTGGCGGGGTACACATCTGAGTAGCCTCATAGAGGCAATTCTAATGCATACTATAACATATTTTTGTTATGACAAAAATAAAACAAAAAAACTTTTTGGATGAAAAAAAAACAACCCATCTCATCTAGAGCTACAATGATTTAACCCTTGTCATGATGATTAAATTAATATGCCACACCCACTTCTAATTGTCAACCAATCAGATCCCTTGATCACATACTGAATGAGAAACAGTGCAGATCCAGATCAGTTGGCTTCTTCAGAAGCCAACTGATCTGGACCTACAGTGTTTGCAAAGGAAGGGTGTATCCGGGTTCAGCAGGACAAGGGTTAACACTGTTCAATAACATGATAAAAAACATAAGCTTGTCATGTCCTAGGTGAAAGCACACAGCATGACCAGACAGCACATATGCATGGGCTTGTCCGAGTCTTCAGTTTTTGTCTGTATATCAGATGAGCAGCGCCATGCAAAAATGTGCCATTGGAACCTATGCCGACAGGGAAGGCCCAGACCAGCCAGCACATCTGCACTGTCTGATCTAAGCCTTCACTGTCTGCTTACAGATGCATTGTATACTGTAGAACAAAGGTCCTTATCAGGTTGTGCAACATCCCTGGTTGATCTGGATCTTTACTGTTCCCATATGCCGCGAAGACACATTTTTCTTGGCAAGGCTCAGATAATGTTGGTTTCCCGCACCAAGCCTCAACTCATGATTGTATGAAATAACATGATTGATTGTTGACCTTTAACAATGGTTTCTATGGTGATGGACCAGGAGTACATGTCTCTGAACTTATACATGACACAGTTCCCTGACAATATCGATCTACCCTAAGTATTAGGACACATTTACCCATTTATACTAAGTGGACTCCTCTACTTTAACTCTTTGGACCAGTTCATCTCAGTATTAGGAGTGTCTGGTTTTTATTGTTACCATGTTTTATAGAAATTCCTTTTATAAATGGGAACAGTGTGGACCCTGATCAGATGCCACAGAATCTGGGTTTACACTGTTTGCTAATGTCCCTCTTATGGGACTCTAGGCATAAATGGGTTAACCCATTGTAGTTGGGAGACCCCTAAAAGGGTATTTGGCAAAAAGTGCAGACCCAGATCAGATGCCGCAGAATGCGGTATCTGATCAGGGTCTTCACTGTTTGCACATACTACAGCCATTTTTCTCTAGGAATATCTAAATCTCATAGCCTCACCTACCTAAAATTGAAATTGGACTCTTCCAATACATAGTGTGGTAGAGTCTATTCAGTATACAATGGGTTTAACTCCTAAACATAATTGTCTAAAATTTGTCTAAAATTTGAACAAGTCCATTTAACTATGAAAAGTCCATTTTACTACCTGATAACATATCTAAAAATTGCTATACAAGTGGCAAACTGTGTACACCCTGATCAGTTGCCTAAAAAGATGATTTGGCTTGCATGTCCAAATACTTTGGGTAAATTAATATGTACTTCAATATATTCCAGTTGTTTAGGGTTTGTGTTGTTGTTTTTTTTTATAATTTTTTTTTTTAAATTTTTTATTTATGTTTTTTTTTTCTTTTTTTTTTTTTTTTTTTGCTGCCTCTTGCTATTTTTCTCAGAATTTTATTTATGAGTTTGGGAACGGAGCCTTGTTTTGGTCCTCAAAAAATACAAAACAATGCCCCAAGTTTTCGATCCATTTTTCTGCCCTCATTCGTTTCACAGAAACTAGTCAACATATTATTTTGCTTAGAATTAAGGACATACACTTCACATTCTCTCTGAGGAAATTTATGGAAATTCCTCGTTATAATGTACGGGAATTGGTGATGTGCGTCACTGTGTCAACACAGGTCAGGTAAGGTCAAAGCTGTATTCCTGTGACCACCTTGAATGATTTAATCAATGAACAAGAACGACTGGACGTTATTTTGGAACTCTATGAATATGCAGGTTTCTACTGAGAACTGATCTAACGTCATTACAAAATCGTAGTGCGTCCAACAAAGGTAATAAACATAAGAGAGCTGTATCTGTGGCATCACTAAACCATGAGGTTATTGGTATGGCATTATCTGAAAATATACAGAACCAGTCATCATTAAACCATGAGGTTATTGGTACGGCATTATCTCAAAATATACAGAACCATTCATCATTAAACCATGAGGTTATTGGTATGGCATTATCTAAAAAAAATATACAGAACCAGTCATCACTAAACCATGAGGTTATTGGTACGGCATTATCTCAAAATATACAGAACCATTCATCATTAAACCATGAGGTTATTGGTATGGCATTATCTAAAAAAAATATACAGAACCAGTCATCATTAAACCATGAGGTTATTGATATGGCATTATCTCAAAATATACAGAACCAGTCATCATTAAACCATGAGGTTATTGGTATGGCATTATCTCAAAATATACAGAACCAGTCATCATTAAACCATGAGGTTATTGGTATGGCATTATGCCATAATAATAACCTCATGGTTTAATGATGACTGGTTCTGTATATTTTGAGATAATGCCATTGGCATTATCTCAAAATATACAGAACCAGTCAGCACTTAACCCTGATGATTTGGTGTTTTACATCCCTTTCAACATTATTTAAGTATATCTAGACGATAGAAGGATGATAATGAAAGCTCTGTGAAATGAAGCACTGTACAGTCATAAGTTAAATTTCGCTTCCAATGGGACTCCAAAGTCTTTTTGACTCAAAGTTGGGAGCCTAACCACTCGGCCAAGTCATCACTGAACCAATAGGTTATTGGTTGGAAGATTTTGATTGTATACATTTGTGAAGCAAACACAGAATATTAGTATTGTTTAAATAGTACTCAGCAATTTGAGTTTAAAATAAAATATTTCCTGATAAGAGTTGTAAACCTGACAACAAACAAGCATGACAGGTTTGTTTATAAGATCTGTATGTCTCAAAGGAAACATTTCCTGTAAACTCAATGTATATTAACTTACATATCATAAAAAAGATCTGTTTTCCTTCAGATTCTTTTCATTCTCTTTTAATGCTTTCAAGTGATTTCTAATCATCATCAACATTCGACATGATAACATTTTTCAAGAAATACTGCCTTACTCTGCGAGGAATTATGAACAGCAATGCAGCAGAAATTACTAAAACAGTTTCGGGTATGTAATACACATGGTAAATCCCTATTTATCGCTAAAATCTCTTACCTGGATATGCCCTATATGCTACTGGAAAATTATCTAATACAAATATGCTCGATTCATCCCTATTTCTTGCTAAAATCTCTTACCTGGATATGCCCTATATGCTACTGGGGAATTTTCTAATACAAATATGCTTGATTCATCCCTATTTCTTGCTAAAATCTCTTATCTGGATATGCCCTATATGCTACTGGAGAATTATCCAATATAATTACAGTTGATAAATCCCTATTTCTTGCTAAAATCTCTTACCTGGATATGCCCTAGATGCTACAGGAGAATTATCCAATATAAATATACTTATTAATCCCTATTTCTTGCTAAAATCTCTTACCTGGATATGCCCTATATGCTACTGGAGAATTATCCAATATAAATATACTTGATTAATCCCTATTTCTTGCAAAAATCTCTTACATGTACCTGGATATGCCCTATATGCTACTGGGGAATTTTCTAATACAAATATGCTTGATTCATCCCTATTTCTTGCTAAAATCTCTTACCTGGATATGCCCTATATGCTACTGGAGAATTATCCAATATAAATTTACTTGATTAATCCCTATTTCTTGCTAAACTCTCTTACCTGTACCTGGATATGCCCTATATGCTACTGGAGAATTATCTAATTATTGCTTGGTAAAATCTCTTACCTGGATATGCCCTATATGCTACTGGAGAATTATCCAATATAAATATACTTGATAAATCCCTATTTATTGCTAAAAGATCTTTAGTGTAGCTTCCTGCATCAAAATTACAATGCTGAAAGTAGAAAATAAATAAAGTCTGTCACCACTATAGTGTGCTTTAGGGACATGATACACATGCTACATGGTTGTGGAAATACCAAGCCCAACTTGTCCCATTTATTTGTGTTGAGGGTTTATGGCCCATTCAACCTATTAGGATCATGTCGAGCACAGTCAGTTTAGTTAATCACACTTTTCATAGGCAGGCTTAGTCCACTAAGCAGTTAACCAGTACCTGTGCACATTTTTTTGCCAGAAACTGACAAATGACCTTCTTGAATCAGCAGAAGGGAGAGAATGACTGTAGAAAATATTTTGCTATCAATCTCCACAAAAGAATGTTGCTGGACCCATCAGGGGGCTGAGCCCATAACCTCTCGATTACCAGTTGGTTACGCATCCAATTGAGCCACAGAGGCAGCTACTTGTCCCATTTCCCTGAGAACAAGAAAGAAGTTTCAATTTACTTGTCCTGTGACAAGGATTTCATAACTCTAAGAAGAGCATCCAGATTATGAGATATATATTTTTCATATTTCTTAAAGAAAACATATGTTGTGGGTAATCATTAGAAAAGCCTCAATACGATGCTTCAATTGAGTACCCATAACATATGTTTTCTTTGAGAGATAAGAAAAATGTCCATTTTCAGGCAAGTAAATCTTAGCTGACCAAGTGGATTTTGACCATTTACTTGTCCGTGGACAAGTATTAAAATTTGATAATTCCACAACCCTGACTGGCTACATTTTCTGCTTTATTTTACAAGGGAGATAACTTTTGTGACTTCCTGTTTGCCTTCCTGCAAACCAATCCCCTTCAGAGAAACAGTCTTCTCTAACGGACCATTTCTCAGAAGGGAGGCAAAAACAATTTTGACAAAGTTGTTCCCCTTGCAAAAAATGGCAGAAAATTTAATTAAGTGTATCCTGTCCCTTTAAATTAGCATTAACCTTTACCACTTTCTGAGCTAATTCAGCAGATGATCACCTGATGATATTTTTTCTTATTTTTCTTGAAAATAGACTTTGACATTTCATGCAAATTGTCTCCTGGATAGGAGCTCATTTGCAAAGCATAACTCTTAAAGCACCCAGCATAAGTGTTGCATACAACATTCTAATTCTTTTTCAGAAAAAAATAAAGCTTGGCTATTCATGTGAACTGTCTGCTAAGCAGACAATTCACATGAAATGCCAGGCTTTATTTTCTCTGAAATGTCTAAGCCTACTTTCTGAGAAAAAAAAAATGTCTGCTGAAATTTTTACCCAGTAAGCTGAGTGTTAATGAATTTGAGAACAGCATATGAGTATATGAGAATAGCAAGATCGATTGTGTTGGGGTTTAACGACACGTCAACCCTTGTGGGTCATTTTGTGTCGTCTCCCAGAGAAAGGGAGAAAAGAGATAGAAGAGATAGTAGAGGAGATGAAAGAGACGATTAGGGAAGAAATAGGAACAGGAATGAAAGTGAAGAAACAGAAGAAATAAAAACATTCCCCCTCTACCCTTACCTATGTATTCATATGGCCTGTTTAGACAGTTGCAGTTGGAAATGGCATATAAAAGATTTTTTTTTTTTCAAGATATATAATAACACATTACATGTTTTACTGCAGAAACGTGACTGGAAGCTTTGTATCACATCTCATGTACAGTCGAACTTCAATGGCTCAAACATCATTGGGACCATGGAAATTCGTTCGAGACATGGGTAGTTCGAGCCGCTGAGGGTTAATCATGGCACCAGTTCAAGAACAAATAGCGATAATTTAGAGAAATCTTTTCAATTTTCTACACAATGATTGTATGTTGAGTGTACTCGTTAGAATCTCCTCGATGAGGCGATTCTACTGAGTACACACAACATACAATTCCATGATAAAATAAGAAAAAAATCCCTAAATATTTGTTTTCTTGAGCTGTTGGGAGGACTTTGTAGGGACTGAAAAAAGAGTTCGAAACATCAAGGGTAAATGAGCCATCCGTGTTCGAGCCATTGAGGTTATACTGTATATTCCTTATCTGGAACACAATCAATGCAAGCATCTTGTGTATGCTAAGATGTGACAGTATCCACTTGATGTGACATAGAGCATTAGATCACATTACCATAATAATAATGTGTTTATCTACTACAGAAAAAGGAATCAGGCCATATGAATACCCTGATCTGGGCCTTTGCTCAAGACAATCAAATTGTCTGAGTTTACTTGTTCAAAGTATCATTAGCTTAATGAACTCGTTAAATTAACATTTACATAAAATAAAAGCATCACTGCATGATACCCTGCCACTGCAAGGTAGCAAAACATGTAGAGAAGATGGCTGTGTTTGATGTGTAATAACTCTACCAAACAACCTCAAAACAATATATGCTATATCATGTAATAGTCTTAACTGTTACTGGTGAAAACAGTAGTAAAAGTTAGCCTGAGAATAAGTGAGATTGCTTTAATAAATAATAACTCTATGAAAATTTGGTGTACTGTAACCTGGTTGCCACTCTTCACATCTTTCTATCCAACAACATACAAATAACAGCTTGATCATCATCATCATCATCATCATCATCATCATCATCATCATAATCGGATTTTTGATTAACGTGCAGATACAGGGGCAACATCCACATCAGTGACCCCCTTCCAGATAGCTGGCTTGCTGCACGCATGGCAGATCTCACACCAGATCTCCAGGTACGTCTATCATGAGGGTTGATAGCTGAGAGCTTCCACTCTCTGCAATCCCTCTCTGTCAGCTGCTTCCATGTCATTTTGGGTCTCCAAGGCCCATGCTTTCCATCAACCTGTATGTCAAAGGCTGTCTTAACTGCACAATTGGAGCATTCCACGTCCATACCATCGGAGTCTTCTCTCCTTCAGAATGAGGTCCAGATCCTCAATGCCAAGCTGCACAAGTAGCTCACTGGATCTGGTGGTGACAATGTCTTGTGGCCTGACATTGCAGATCTGTCTTATCATTGCCCTGTCATTTCGCTGCAGACACTTGAGGTTTGGCTTTGTCAATGGCCAAGTCTCACTGGCATGGAGCATTGCACTCCGCACACAAGAGCTGTACACACGGCCATGTGTTTTGAAAGGGAGGTGGCGTGAAGAGAGAACTGGTAGCAGATCCTTGAACTTCTTCTAGGCAGTTTTCACACGTGTTGTGGTTGAGAGTTCACAGCCACCTGCTACTGAGAGCAGGAGTGAGCTGTAAATGAAATCCTGCTTGAACAATCTTTAAAGAAGAATAATTCTATGAAACTCTGGTGTACTGTAACCTCGAAACAATATGCACTGTACCACCTCATGTTCTGACTGTCCACCAACTTTCAACGTGATCTGAAGAAAACTGCAGGAGGAGTTATCCAGAAACGAATATCAAGTCCAAAGAAGCATTAAAAAAGCCTAATAATTCTATTAAAATTTGGTGTTCTGTAACCACTATACAATATGCACTGTACCACCTCATGGTCTAACTGTCCACCAAGTTTCAACCTGAACCAATGAAAACTGTAGGAGTTATCCGGAAATGAAGAGCGGACTATCATGTGGCGGGGTATAAAAATGTAACAAAAATATAATATAACATAAAAAATTTAAAGACACTAATATATTTTTTTAAGGAAAAAGTGTGCACAAATGTGCCACTCGGATTTTTTTTTCATCAAAAACTTGAGCTAAAGGTAATTAAAACTTTAAAGGTAATTCAGGTATAAAATGGTGAAGGCAACTCCTGTTACATACATGTACACCATCTGGTCAGATTTTTTAACATTTGTTAATTAATTGAAACTGAGGGCCCAGTTATTCAAAACTAATGATGTTGTTAGTTAATGAATCGTTAAAACTTTGATCATTAAATATGGCATATAAGCTATTATTTTTGCTGAAAAAATGTGGGTAGCTTTTGCAAAAGCTACCCACATTTTTTCAGCATAAAAACCTGTGAATTAGATATACTTACTAGAGCAGTTAACATTTTGACCACTAATGAGCTTGTTAAGCTAAAGACGTGTTGAACAACTGGGCCCAGATTTTGAGCTTGCATTGGATGATGAAAAACATTAGACTATTTGAATGTCTGTGGGGCCCAAAGCCCAATGTCTCAGAGACTAAAAATAGCCAATGTTTTTCATTATCCAGTGAAAGCTCAAATTCTGAATTTCAATTCTTATATTTATATTTTATATTATCAATTCATTATCAGCCCTTACCTTACATTTAAATTCACTTGGTTTCCTAATATTTGGAATTTAATTTCACTTAACAGAGGTCTTGGAACAGCCCAACAGCTGTATTCTGGAGATATGCGACCAATGGCACGCAAAACTTGATCGACGTTACGCAAACGTTTGTAAACAAGGAACATTACAGGCACATACGCGTGGCCTAGATCACATGATAGTTTGTGTTTTGCGTCGAGAAATAAACTGCAACAAGAATGGTTGCTTTATCACAGACAATAACATTTAAACTGTAAATATTACAGTGAACACCTTATTCCATGCATTTTTTTGCCGAAAGTTTTTGTAGACATTTGTTTTGCAAAATATCAGGTAGAATGGCAAACAGTGAAGACTCTGATCTCCTTATATGCTATTTTATAAGAAAAGCTGACATACAAAATCTTAGAACAATTATTGTATTGTACAAAAATATGTTTTGACAAACCATGCCATTCTGTTTTTGTGCAAAAATAACAACAAAAACTGCCGATGGTTCTATCATGCCTGCTGAACGATTTGCCTGTAAGGGGGAAAATCTTGTGTCAGATTTTATGGTTGTAAACAGATGGACAGTATAGTTAAAGAGAAAAGGCTTAGACATTAGGGTGATGCAAGTGTGGATGGAAGGATGGATAGATGATAAGACAAATGGATATTAAAACTAGGCCACTATACTGCGACTTGCTAAAGCAACAGAAATTATCAAAATTATCACAAGAACAATCATATTTCCAGGATTCTGTACATTCCATCTTTACCCTAAATACTTGAACAGAGATGCCTGAGCAAACAGCACAGATCCAGTAATCAGGGTCTACACTGTCTGCCATTCAGTCTTTACATTCTATACATATCATCAGGTAGTAAAGTGTACTTGTTCAAGTTTTAGGACAAGTTAACCCATTGAAGACTGAATAGACTCTCCCAACTTTATATTGGAAGACTCCAATTTCAATTCTAGGTATGCCCGGCTATCAGATTTACATATTCCTAGAGAAAAATGGCTAAACTATGTACAAACCGTGGAGACCCTGATCAGATGCCGTGTTCTGTGGTGTCTGATCTAGGTTTGCACCCTTTGTCAATTACCCTTTTTACGGGTCTCCCGACTACAATGGGTTTAGTAAGGAGTTACTGTTTCTGAATATTCAGCGTAATTATGATGTGCCATTTTGCTCACTTTTACTAGAAAGGTATTGTTTTCTTGATGCATGACTATATAAGAACAAAGATCCAGATAAGAAGGATTATCAGGAAAATAATTTTCTTATTTCTTAAGATAATTTTCTTATTTCTCCAAAAAACATAGGTTGTGGGTACTCATTAGAAGTACCTCCATGAGGGGCTGCTAATGAGTACCTCAACATGTTTTCTAAGAGAAATAAGAAAAAGTATCAGCTGTGTAAGAAAATTGCCATACTAACCTGCCTGTAGTAACGCTTATGTAAAATCCCCCTATTGTTATCTAACTTATCGGCGACTGCTGCACCGTATATTTCCATACTTGCTGTAAAAACTACTAAATCATACCATTGGCTAACCTGAAAAAAAAAAAAGAAAATCATGGGCTCATATTGTACAGTCGAACCTCGATGGCTCGAACACCGATGGCTCGTTTACCATGGCTAATGCGAACTCGTTTTTGAGTCCCTACAAAATTCTTCCGGCAGCTGAAAAAAACAAATATTTAAGGAATTTTCTTATTTTATCGTGAAATTGTATGTTGTATGTACTCATTAGAATTGCCTCATCGAGGAAATTCTAATGAGTACACACAACATACAATCACTGTGTAGAAAATTGAAAAGATTTCCCTAAATTATCGCTATCCTGAACTGGTGCCATGATTAACCCTCAATGGCTTGAACTACCCATGTATCGAACGAATTTCCATGGTCCCAAAGATGTTCGAGCCATTGAGGTTCGACAGTATATACTTAATATTTAGTACATCATAGGTCTAGATAGAAGTGGGTATCAGATAAATATTTTTCTTATTTCACCACGGAAAACATATATTGCAGGTACTCATTAGAAGCACCTCACTGAGGCACTTCTAATGAGTACCAACAACATGTGTTTTCATGGAGAAATAAGAAAGACACTACGTTGATACCCCCTCTTAGCTGGATCTATGATCAAGACCTTTCAGACACATAATCTGGTAACCCAATGAACTTGTATTTATACAGTAAAACTCTGTTATTAAAGGCTCCATATTCCTCAAAAATTGACATTTTGAGGTTTGAGCGCAAGACTGTAGTAACTCAAACTTATTTTTGAAACCCTTGTTTAGGGGCAACTTTGACCCCTTTGTAAACAATGCAACTTTAGGTGCTATTGCTCATACGAGCAATGGCACCTAAATTTCCATTGTTTACAGAAAGAAATGTTGTAATCTTCTTAACGCCTTCATGGTGAGGAGATTAAGTATTGGGAAAAACAACCATCTGACTTACTACAGTATTGTGATCAACCCTCAATTTTTTATCCAAGAAAGGTTTGATAAATTTATATATGGTATTAATAGGATCATAAAATGTGGCATTTGACAGCCTGTAATAGTTCAGTCTCTCTTTTGTACTGGATCAAAAATGAAATGATCTTTTATCGTATCTCTGAATTAATTCAGAGATACGATAAAAAATCGTTTTGTTTTTGATCCAGTTCATGAACTAGAGACCAACTGAAATTTTACAGGCTGTCAAATGCCACATTTTATGACTGTATTAATACCATATATCAAATTCATTAAACCTTTCTTGGATAAAAAATGTCTATTTTTGAGGAATATCATAGCTACAGATAAGAGGGGGTATCCACATAATATTTTTCTTATTTCTCTACAAAAACATATGTTGTGGGTACTCATTAGAAGCGCCTCACCGAGGCGCTTCTAATGAGTACCCACAACATATGTTTCCGTGGAGAAATAAGAAAGATATCAGCATTTTTCAGATGAAAAAAGTGCCTTATCTGTTGCTATGGCATATGGAGCCTTTAAGACCACCTTTCAAAAGTGGTCATTTGCAGGATGGTCTTAAATTTAACATAGCTTTAGATAAGGTTTTTTTTTCAACTATAAAAAATATTATGCAGATACCACCTCTTATCTGGAGCTATGTAGAATACCAAGAAAACCCCATATGGGACTTGCAAAGGCTGGTCTTAATAGCAGTCTTACTTTTGAATGTCTTAATAGTAGAATTTCACTGTATACACATAAATCTAGGAAGGAGTCTAAATTTCAAGCACGTAAAATGTTAATGCTAATAGTTATATTAACAGGGGAAATTATATGATCAAGTTGTTAGATGATAGTTGTTGCGATAAAGTTAATTTGTTTTCACTTAAAAGATATCCAAGAGGGATGCTTTTTTGTTACTTCCACACCAAAACATATTTTCAGGGTACTCACTGGAATCCTCTCAGGGATGTGTTTTTGGTGCGGAAATTACCTTCAGAATACTAAAGTACCTTTTTTTTAATTGTTTTACCTCTTAAAGTTTTGAGCAAAATTGTAGCAAATGATGATGTATACTTACAACTTCAAGAAAATAATCTACATGAGGTCTTTTGTGTACAAAAAATCTGACAGGATGGCGGTTTATCATAACCTGCAAAATAACATAAAAATTGGGTTAGAATATATCTTTAAAAATCCATACTACCATAGATGGCCTAAACACTTCTCAGAGAATAAGCTAAAGGAAGACTAGGGAGAAATAGTCTCCCTCTGTTGCCAAACTTTTCCCTATTTTCAGCGTGGGAGAAGTCAAAATATATACCATAGAATGAATAGGAAAATCTGAAATTCAGCCAAGATCTCCTCCCACTTTGTTCTAGAAAGAGAAAGAAAAGAAACTTCTCCCTAAATTTCAAGTCTAGCTTGAACCCTGCTACTTAGTGTCAAATCAACCATTGTATTTTGTAAGTGAAATATATGCATGCTATCTTAAAGATAACATATCTTCAAAGTTAGAAAATTACAAATTTCGCGTCACTGCTGAAAGGTATCCAATACTAAAGAACATTGGTTTGTTTATTTATTTATGTTCACAAACATTCTGCTCTTACCATCCAATTATGTCGACAATGTGTGACAGACAGTTATTATGTCATTTGTAGCAACTTGAGAATCCCATTTCTTATGGAAGTTCAGCATTATATACAGCGGGACAGACGATTTAGGGATTATGTCAGAGTTTGCTATCTTTAGGTTTACGGAAGATTTTTTTTTAAAAGTTGCTGTAGGGAGGGAGGAATAATATTATGATAACAACAACAAGAAATACACCAAATGGCTATGTCCAGACTCAGGGTTTGCGTTACCGATCGCCATTGTCGCCATTTGCGCAGAAAAATAAAATTTGGCACAAGAAAACATAAATTGGCGAAAATAAGTGGCGAAAAAGATATCACCTGAATTACCCACTACTGAGTCATTTAATTGTCACGCGTGTCTATCGCACCTTCCTTGATTGTATAATTCGCCAATTAACAACTCAATTATTGATCAGAAAACGGTAGCTGATCAAATTAACCTGAATTTGATGAAAGCGATATAAGGTCACGTGCCGTGATGCGCAGTTTGACAGTAGCACCACCCACTTTCCACGCCTTTCGTCCTAAATATTTATGACACTCTGCCGAAACTACCAATCAGGAATTAATGTCAGAGTCGCATCGCCTACGTCACGGAAATTTACCCAGAATGTAATCACGTGGAACCCTATGTCAAACACAAAGATGGAAAACAAATTGATTACACGGGAAATAATTATTGTCATTAATCGGTTTGGCTTATTAAAGCGGTAAGTACACTTTGACAGTGCCGACTTTAATTAAGCATGTTTCGGTACCTTCTTATGAGCCTTAATTTTATTTGGCGATCAATGAACGTCGTCCCGAAAAAAAACAACAAAAAAACAAAAAAAAAAACATGAATAATGCCTCGGAGGCGAACACATTAGTCTCCAATGGTCCGGATCGCGCATTCGATCCCCACAGACTGTAGCGATTTATTATGAAACACATAAATTTGCTACGGTCATTCGCTCCTTCCACTGCTTCAAGACTGGCAGTTACAAGTTTCTTGCGGAAGGGTGTTCGATGTACTGGTTAACCGCTTATTGTGTAAGCATGCCCCCTCTTTTTTATTGGCGCGATTCATAACAAAATGCTATTCCCCATTCCATTTCGCATAGACCAGACTCGTAAAGCAATTGCAGTAAACTCCCTTTTAAGTCAGTTGCAGTTAGCTCCCTTAAAACAGTAAAACCTGCTGTGTTAGAAACTTAACCCGCATTTATCAGGGTACAAATGAATATTGTTACGTTATTCTCTTACAGTATAATACATTAATAACATTATATTTATTGGCTTATAACAGCACTTTTCAGAACTTTCGTTTCCATGTAAAGTGTTCCATTTTTGTGTCCAACATTCGATATGCAAAACAAAGACTTATTATTAATTCAGGACATTGTAATTAATTAATTACAGCAGAAGTTTTAAAAATCAGTGCGAGAATTAATTTCAAGACCCCCACACATTTCACATTATACTGACTATTGAATCTATTGCTGCAATTAAAAGAATCAGTAAATGAACACCTTTTTTCTGACAAGATAATTCTTTGGCGAAAAATGGCCAAAATTTGGCTCAAAATCTGGCTCAAAGTTAAAGAAAATGGCATAAAAAAAATCAAATTGGCGAAAATGGTGGCGAAAGAAAAAGAAATCCTAGTGCGAACCCTGAGACTGCTGGTGGAGGTCAAAGCGCTAAACGTACAGACTAAACATTGTTAAGCCAAGCGTTAATGTTTAAGAATACTCACTTTTAAAACAAAATCTGGTGGTGTGCCTGGTTTAACTGTTTCTCGTATAACACCATCATGGTGGGAATGAATTAATGTTTCATCTAAATCTAAAACTAATGTTTTTCTACGTAGCATGCCTGAAATGAGAAAAAACAACAAACCATACAAGGCTCTAGATATGCAGAGTGTCAGTAAAATTCCCCTATCAAGACCATCTTTGGGACTGTTAAAAATTGGTCATTAGCGGGGTGGTCTTAACCTTGTCCTGCTGAATAAATTAAGATGTCACACCCACTTCTAATTGTCAGCCAATCAGATTGCTTGATCCAGATTGTTGATATGAATTCACATACTGGATGACAAACAGTGCAGATCCAGATCAGTTGGCTTCAGAAGCCAACTGATCTGGATCTACACTGTTTGCAAAGGCAGGACATATCCGGGTTCAGCAGGACTAGGGTTAATTAATATTGAATGTGAAATAATAAGAAACCATTTGGACTGGCAAAAGTTTTTTAATAGTGGAGTGGTCTTAATCAGTGTTGCCGCCGATGACTGATTATAATCGATCATCATTCACTTTTGCTTCTTCTGACTGATGATCGGAAAGAATTCTTATAGTCGACTAATCGGAAAATTCTATGTTTAGAAACTTATTTTTTCACAATTTATATTTTAATAGGCAGGTTGTGAAAAATGAAATTATAAGCTGTCTATTTGGGCCATTTTAGATATGTGGTCAATAAAGGTGAAGAAATACATGTATGATAAAATAGCCCCAAAACATACTAATATTTCTTATTTTTCCACGAAAACATATTCTGTGGATACTCATTAGAAGAGTTTTGGTGAGGCACTTCTAATGAATACCCACAACATATGTTTTCATGCAGAAATAAGAAAAATATCTGGATCAATGTACAAGTACCTGGTAGAGGGCTAAAATATATTTTCTACAAGTCAATTATTAGTCGAACATCAGTCAAGACTGACTATGAAATTCTGGCCGATTTCCAACACTAGTCTTAACAGCAGAATTTTACTGTATTCAGCAGGTAAACTGTACATTGCTCTTAACCCTTCTCTTGCTGAACATGACATGCCCTGTCTTAGCAAACAGTGTAGATCCAGATCAGTTGGCTTCTGAAGAAGCCAACTGATCTGGATCTGCACTGTTTGTCATTAAATATGGGAATTTCTATCAAAAACCCGGATCAAGTGTTCTGATTGGCTGGAAATTAGAAGTGGGCATGGCATCTTAATTTATTCAGCATGACAAGGTTAATAAGGCACTTAAGGTACTGATTTTTCCTACCATATTTACCCTAAGTATTGGGACACCTTAGCTACTTACCATACTTGTCCTTAAATTAGAAATAGTCCAACTTACTACATGTACCTCTTGATGTGTCTAAAATACTGCTATATATGTATGGCAAACACTGTACTGTAGACCCTGATCAGATGCCATATTCTGTGGTGTCTGATCTAGGTCTACACTGTTTGCAAAGGCCTATCTGTCCCAATACTTAGGGTTATTACTGTACTCTCAAAAATATATGTTGTGGGTTATTATTAGAATCAATCCAATCAGGTGCTTCTAATGAGTACCTACAAGATATGTTATCATGGAGATATTGAACCTTTTCCTGCTGAATAAATTAAGATGCCACACCCACTTCTAATTTTCAGCCAATTAGATTACTTGATCCAGATTCTTGCTATAAATTCACATCCAACTGATCTAGATCTACACTGTTTGCAAATGCAGGGTATATCCGGGTTCAGCAGGACAAGGGTTAAGAAATATATCTATCTGGACACCCTGCTTCTCTGGAGCTTTCGTTTGAGAGCTGAAGTTTAATGGCCCTGTCAACAATATTTCAGTCCTGTCGAGCCGTCTACCAGAGAGAGGGAGACAAAAAGCATGGGACAGATAAGACATTCAGTCAACAACAATTTGAGCCATTTCTAGCTGAGTGATCAATACATTCTTATTATGAACTATTGTGTAAAAAGAAATTGAAGTAAAGAAGTTTTGTCAATTTATATGCCAAAATAACCTTTGTCCTGCTGAACCCGCCTATACCCTGCCTTTGCAAACAGTGTAGGCCCAGATCAGTTGGCTTCTGAAGAAGCCAACTGACCTGGATCTGCACTGTTTGCCATTAAGTTTGTGAATTTATAGCAAAAATCAGGATCAAGTGTTCTGATTGGCTGAAAATTAGAAGTGGGTGTGGTATCTGAATTTATTCAGCATGACAAGGGTTAAATATAAAGGCAATTTGAAGTTAATGGAATGCTGCAGGGCATGTCATAATGACCTGAGGAAAGACACTGTAATTAAGTTAAATTCATTGCTCCAAATAAGGGGCTTTTTCCAACAAATAAGTATTCAATGTTTTCATATTTCACTATGAAAACATATGTTGTGGGTACTCATTAGAAGTGCTTCAGACATGTTTTCATGGAGAAATATGAGAAATATTTACCTTGCTGTCAGGCTATAAATTTACTGGATTTGATACTATGATGACCAGAGACGTTAGTCTTAGGTTAATTTAACTTATTTCAATTTATAGGACCTGTAATTTTGAAAATCATAGCTCCGGAAAAGATTAGAGGGGTATCCACATAATATTTTTTCCTATTTCACCATAAAACATATTTTGTGATACTCGTTAGTAGCACCTTGCCATGGCAATTCTAATGAGTAAATATCCACTTTTTGGCTGAAAAAAAAAAGTGAGCAATGGAAAATGACTTGTATACCTTCACAAACAATACTTACTGAGTCTGTGTTTTGATAAAGGAGACAGAGGTATAACTTCATATTTTACAGTTTGATGCTGTATTACCTGTAAAAAGAAAAGAAAATAATAAAATTTACTGCATTGTTTATAGCTACAGATAAGGCACTTTTTTTTTAGAATCCTAGTGGAAACTCTGAATCCCACTATTGGTGATGATATTTTTTCTTTGAAATGTGAACTAGATAATCTCATTTCAGGGTTTTCCTTCAGGGCTTAAAAATATGGGTCCCAGGGACCTCCTGATGTGGAGGTAAAGGGTCCTAAAGCAAGATTTAGGGGTTAATTATTTTAAAGAGGTTAACCTTTGCCTAAATACTGATTATTCTTGTCCTTTAGGTGGCAGATATATTAAAATATAAAGCCAAAAATAAATGAAATAAATTTTAGATTGATAATATTTGCATCACTCAGGACTCTTGCCCCTAACTTTGAGTGTCCAGGGCATGATTCTGGGGTTTATTGATTGACCACCCCCAATTCTGGGGGTAAAAACTGCCAAAATGAGAGTCAGGGAAAACCCTGCCACTTGACCTTAAACCCAGGAGTATTTACTTACATACAGGCCACATCTCACACTGTGAGATAAAATCTCACAGATTCTGGCCCACCTGGAAGGCAATTCCCATAAAAAATTAAAATCTCACAGAATTTTTAGACCGTTATACAACAGATTTTATGAAGAAATAAACACAAGTGGAACACTGTTGTGCTTTTCACAAGCTCCTTACATTAGATTAAAGACTTTATACTATATTGGGGGAGCTCCAAAGTGATGTTTTAACAAAATCTCACAGAATTTTAGTCAAATCTCCGAGACTCTCTTAAAATTTTGCCTTACAGTATCTGACAGATTTTAGTCCACTGCTTATGACATATTTGTATTTAGATAAAAAATTTTCTTATTTCTCCATGAAATTGTATGCTGAGGCTGCATTTCTAATGAGTACCTACAACATATGCATGTCCATCAATGTCACACTTGTGTTGCCATTTGTAGTGAGTTTTGAAAGAAGGATATGTCATTTCGGTGCGTGAATAATTGCAGCGAAAATGTATCAAAATGGGACTAAATCATCATTCATGGTAAGTAAACATTATTTTTCATAAACTCAGAGGATGTTACAGTCGAACCTCATTATCTCGAACTCGCTTATTTCAAATTACTGCTTATCTCAAAGTGAAAATCTGATCCCTGTTTTAACATGCAACTATGACAACAGGTAACAAAATAATGTGGAAAAGAGGAGAAATTGCTCCTAAGGAGCAATTTCTCCTCTTTTCTACATTATTTTATATATATATTTCTAACTTCTGGAGTAAAATTTCATATTCATTTGTTAAATATATTGTTCAATTTATTGTTTTCCTCACTCTCTCAACTCTGATATGTCAAAGTACGGATATCTCAAAGTGTTTCAGTGAGTCCCTTGGAATTCCAGATAACGAGAGTCGACTATATGATATGAACAGAAATGATCCTGGCTTATGAATTTCAGATCCAATAAGTTATTTAAAGCAAATGCTAAAAAAATACACACAAGGCAATTTTGTTGCCACGTTTCTCTCAATCCCTCTTCAACAGAGGGTTCCACATGAAACCTGGTAAAAACCGACACAACAGTTTCAAAGGAGAAATTCAGTGCTTGCACTAAATGTCAAAATCGGGAAGTCCCAGGAATTCCTACCTCCAATATCTGGAAGTCCTGGTGATCAAATTTTTTCACTCACTTTCAGAAATTCAACCTCAATATTCTTAAACTCTCATTTATGGAGTAAAACCACCATTCTTAAGCTAAATAACTCATAAATTCATTCTAAATTTTTGTTATAAATGACTAAATATCTCTAAAAGTTGGGAGTCCCAGACTTCCTGGCATTGATTTTTGGAAGTCCCAGGGCAATTTTTGGGAGTCTCTGACTCCCAGACTTCCCTTAATGCAAGCACTGGAAATTGTTCAAAAGCTTTCATGATTTTATATACAACATGTTATGTATATCATAAAGCCCAGGGGCAGATCCTCCCAACACCCTAGGATAAAAATTTGAAGGACTTAGCTACTTCAAATATTGTAACTTTCAACCAAGTTATTCATACAGTTTGAGAAAATGACTTTTCACTTTTTACCACATACACCACAACCTTTTTATAACACAGTTCGTTAAAATACAATTTTGAATATTACATGGTTCAAAGATGGATCCCAAAAATGTATAGATTATATTGAAAAATGACCACAAATGGTCATTTTTCAATATAATCTACACGTTTTTGTTTGGATATAATACGGTTGTTTAACTAACATGGTTTATGCTATGGACCCCAACAATAGTGTTATAAAGAGGTTATGGTGTAGTAGCATGGCAGCCATCTTAATGAAGAACGCGTGACCATTTGAAAAAAAACAAAAACTCCCAATACTCTTTCAATAGAAGGATCCGTATGAAATATTGTGAAAATAGGTTTTAGAAGTCATTTAAAGATTTTATACAGGTCACACAACTAACCGAAATACCGGAATACTTCCGGTATACTCGTGAAAAATACTGAAGTACCTGTGAAAGACACTGAAGAAACCAATACTGGCTTTAATCAATTAAGAAATATTATGTCAACATAGGCAAAAAGGGACGGTATTGTAACTGCAAATAATTTGCAAACTGTCTTTGAAGTGTTGTCTTTGAAAACATTGTTGATAATCTGCTAATTATACCACCGGAATACCCTTGAAAAACATGAATAACCATCACTTTAAACAACAAAAACTACATGTACCTAAGATTTTTGTATAAAATTTACATCAATTGAGTGAATAACTTGTTCCGATATGATTTTGTTGAATCTCGGTGTTTCCTGGACTTGCCCAAATCACCCCAGTTACTCCTACATGTAGTAAACACATAAACTTGGGGGACGATCTTGAAAAGCCCAGAGGCCATAGAAACTCATGTGAACAGCAAAAACTGATCAGACTGCCCAAATTCGCAGGCTGATCTGAGTCTTCAGTGGTTGCACAGGTCTAATTGTCCTAAAAGTGTTTTCCAAATTTGTATGATCCCTGTTCTCCCAAATTAGTTTCATTGCCTGGTTCTCTGCAGTGTCTGATCTGGGTCTACGCTGTTTGAATAGGTCTATCTGTCCCAATTCTTTGGTTCTTTAAATTTTTAACACATGCCAGTTTCATATGCATTTAATTAGGCTCACTTTTTGCCACCAAACCTCATTTTTTGCACTGCCTCCTATAAAAACCTGTTTCAGTAGCAATTTTACCCCCTGCCTCTGGGCAATATACATAATCATTAAATCTTCAAACAGCTTGTCCTCTGAAACACCTAGGTCTATCAAATGAAAAATTTGAAAACAAAAAAATGACATTTCAAAATTTTCTCCATACAAATGTACTGGGGAGCAAACTTGACCTTGCAAAGGTTGTCCTAAGATAATCATTTGATAGACCTAGGTGTTTCAGAAGACAAGCTGTTTGAAGACTTCATGATTATGTATATTGCCCAGAGGCAGGGGTAGATAACTCCTGGAAAGTGAGCCTAATTAAACAAGAAAAACACCTAATGGCATTATGGATGTTTTTTTTCTTTAAATAACAAAGAAAGTGTGAGTACTGGACCTCCTCTTCATCCTTACCAAATATGAAAACAATCCACTGAAGAATAAAGGTAACATATAACTTTGAAAAAAGGTTAACCGAAAGACTAAACCTGGGACGACGCCAGACGCCCCGCCCGCTCGGGCATGGCAATTTTAAAGAAGGGATTTTTTTTTGAAAAACCCATCCAAAAATGTAGACTCAACATCCCTATCAAAGAAGACCATGGTGCTGAAGTTACATTAGATGTATGACAGGTAAAAAAATCAGCAAATACATGTAACAGCTTGAAATATTTTTATTATTATTTTCCCCTAAATGTCAAACTCTGTTGTCGGAGAAAAATAAGAAATATATCAATGTGTTCTGCTGAAGTTTTTCTTGAGATGCAGCCTACTGACCTTGTACAATGACAAGTGAAAAGGTAGCTTTTAATTCAATAAGCCAGCATAACACCGTTTGTAATTATTAGGAATATTAGGGATATTGTATTCTGAAAATTACTAAAAACAGTGAGGTTCATGTACCAGATAACAAGAAGCATCTTAAAAAAAGAAAATAAGCGGTGAAGAATAGCAGATAATTTTTGGCATTTTTTCTCTAAGAACACATGGCCTTCTGATTCTAGAGGTACATGTATTTAAGATAAAAATGTTTTGAGCACAGCGATTCATTTGTTTCACTGTAACTTAAAGCTTTTTCAAAGAAAGTTCTCAAAAGCAGCTACGACAATAAATCTTGTCCACTCACAAACCATTCACAACAGATTCCTTATTTAAGTCACAATATGTGAAGATGTATCTTTGTACCACATACTCAGATCAGTCTGTGTATTCATACAGTCCTATCTTTACTACACGTTTTTGGATAGCTAAAGTTCCAAGACTTCTCCAGGTAGACAGCAAAGATTGATCAGACTGTGCAGATGCTTGAGCTCATCAGAACTAAGTACATTTTCTCACCGTGATTTTCATTTGTTGTTCTAGAAATTTTCCTACTCTTGTCTGATACAATATATACAGAACATCATCATGGGCTGAATTTCAGACCCAAATACAGTACAGTCTCCGCGAAAGTTCGACTGTTCTCGCATCGCGCATGAACTTTTTTAATTTTCCGCGTTTCTATTATGTAGTTTTTGCGTGAATTTTGCGCGAATTTCGCGCGGATTTTGCGTGAATTTTGCGCGAAGTTTTTTCTTGCATGCGCGAGATTTTTTTAGTGTAGCGCGAGGTTTCCGCGCATGAACTGATGTTTCGACACATGATACTATAACTTCCCCGCAAAACTTCTTTTCAGCCAAGAAAGATTTTTTTTTTCGTGGGGAAAGATGGCAGCTCTCCATTGTTTTAGAAACTACACAAATACGTTTAGTCGTTTTCGTTTCTGGATGAACTTCAACGGAATATTATTGGTCCGTATAAACATCATCTGAATATTTCAAAATACTGCTGTATGTATGGCAAAACGTGAAGACCCTGATCAGGCGCCGCTTTCTATGGCGTCAGATTTGGATCTACACTATTTGCATAGGCCTATCTGTCTCAATTCCTAGGTTCTATTTTTAATATGTGTCAGTTTGGTATGCATTTCTGACGAGAAAAGGCTCTATAATTTGTCTAACAAAAGTTTGATTTTCTCTCTAAGCGGTTTCCCGCCATGATTTCACGTGACGCACGGGGTTTCTTCATGCTGGGCAATGGAAATGATACCTTTTGACTATATCATTTTTGGGTATCTTCATTTATATTTTATTACTCTGTACTGGAAATGCGAATGTCCAAGAATTGCGTGTTGTCGCTCGGGGGCGTAGCTGAACGGACCAATTAGAATCTAAAAAGGGACTACTAAACAGCTCCTGTGGGACTTAGAAACAGTCTTTACCCAACATGAATAGCCGTTTTGATGCGCAGGCTGCTTTCTCGCGTATTAAGCGCTACCATTATGCTTGCCACCGCTTATCGCTTTTCAAAAGAAAGTAATAAACATTAAACATTATCTATCTGTCTATATCTCTTTAACGGCATATATAGAGAGGGAGTATTTCTTCTGTTTCTTCACTTTCATTCTTGTTCTCTTTCTTCCCTGTCCCTTTCTTTCATCTCCTCTGCTATCTCTTCTATCTCTTTTCTGCCTTTCTCTGGGAGACGATACAAAATGACTCACAAGGGTTCACGTGTCGTTAAACCTCAACACAATCACGGAATATACCCACAACTGAGTATTATATGTTACAGTTTTTTAACGGCGTGCCAGTGATATCAGTGACGAAATTCGCTCGGAAATTCGGCGTCCGAAAACATGGTAGATACGATCAGCGAATGCTCTGATCAGAATGTGCAGCTGCGCAGACTGACCCGAGTCTTCGCTCGTCGAACAGGACGTATTGGTAAACCCGGAGATTATAGGAGTGAAATGCGATTAGTAAAGGCTCTGATCAGACTACTGATGTGCAGGCTGATCCGTCTCATCGTACCAGTTTTTGTAGGTTTTGTTATGCACACTCATATGCGAATTGTTTGTGCAAATCTTGACGGTAAAATATTCAACAGATGACACTTTCTCAATTTTCCAAGGAAACAGATTTGGCATTTCATGCAAATTGTCTACATGGCACGGAATGACATATCCAGTTTTCCTATTTTCCGGGAAATAAAAAAAAAAAAAAAAAAAAAAATTAAAGAACTTGTCGTCTGCTGAATTAGCCTAGAGAGTGGTAATCCAGAAGTTGCGAGTTCGATCCGCGTGCACCAAATATTGTGGCGTGAGCAAGACAATTTACTTGTTAAATACATTACGGTCTTTGTTCTGCACATCGAATATTGCAGACACTAAAACAGAACACTTTACACAACAACGAAAGTTCTGATGATTGTATAAGTATAATGTTCTAAATGTATACTGTCCGAGAAAAACATACAATAATATTTACTTGCACCCGGATAAATGCGGGGTAAGGTCCTCACTCTGTAGGTTTTACAGTTTGAAGGGAGCTAACTGCATTTGACTGTTTAAAAGGGGGCTAACTGCAACTGCTTTACGGACTGCATTTTTATGAATCACGCCAGTAGATGCTTATGCATAAGCGGTTAACCACTGAACATCCTTCGTCAGAAACTTGTAACTTCCAATCTTGAAGCAATGGGAGGAGCGTACGACCATAGCAAATACATGTATTTCATGATTAACCGCAACAGAATAATAGTGCAGCCTTGGTAGGGATCGAATCCGCGATCAGGTCTCGAGTTCGATTCCCGCCGGTGCGATAACATTCTTTTCAATAAAGTCGGTGGTAACAACTTCTAGCTCAAAAGAAGAAAACACCGTATTTGCATGATGCATGAGGGTGAAAAAGGAGCATTCCAGAGAGAGAGAGACAGAGAGAGAGAGAGAGAGAGAGACAGACAGAGAGTTTGCAAACTTAAGATTTTGGTCCGTCAATTTTAGGCACATCCGGCTATGAGATTTAGACATTCCTGGAGAATAATGGCTAACCTATTTTTGTGAACAGTGAAGACCCTGATCAGACTCCGCATTCTATCATTTCGAAATGACTTTAATAATTTATGTTGAAAGAGATATAAGACACCAAATCATTGTTAAGTGGTGATATATATTGACAGCCCTAACCCTGGTCCACCATCAACCGCCCAGGCCTCCGAGCAGTGTAGGTATATTCCAGCCGGTCCGTGTCTGTCTACCATGTCAAATGAGATGTATCCGTACTCCTTAAGGTCTCCCTTAACCCCGGAAGCGCTTAGCATATTCAGCAGACGGCATATTCATTTTTTTTTCTTATTATTTTCCAGTGTAAATAAGGCATGACATTAAAAGCGAACCGTCTGCTGGGCAGACGATTCACGTGAAAATCTCAGCCTTGTTTTCGCTGTAAAATACTGAAAACAGATCAGCTTCTGCTCTAGAATTTTCAGCAGCGCTTCAGGGGTTCAATTTTTTTTCTTTGCAGCAAAAAAAAAAAAAAAAAAAAAAAAAAAAAAAAAAAGAAAAGAAAAAAGAAAAGAAAAGAAAAAAAAAAAAAAACAGATGGTTTAAAGTTGTTGTTTTTTCTGTTGTTAAAATTACACGGAAAAAAAAAATGGGTCAGTCTGGTTAAAAGTGCTTGTCACATGAAAACAAATATGGGAAGACTCAGTGAACACCACCCCTAATTCGCCCAGAACTACAATTCGGCCAGTTATAATCATCCGAGGCATTGGACCAAATGCGCGGCCAGTCTTGCGCATTTTGGTTAGCAGGTGTTTGTTCGGATACCCTTTAATACTCGCGGCTGAACACAAATCAGTCTCAGAGTTGGTCGTTGGAACATGTAGCCGCAGAATTTTTCGTCACCCACTTACACAAATACACTAATTTATATAAGTATGTGCATTTGTGCTGTCTGGTCCTGCTGCTGCTCAGAATAGTTTAGAGCGTACATACTATATTGTATGTGCAGTGATTCACTGAGAATCGTCGTCGGTCGCTAACTTGCATATTTGAAGAAATAAAAAAACAACAAAAAAAAAACAAAAAAAAAAAACAAAAAAAAAAAAACAAACATACAAGTGAAATGAACTTAAGTTTCCGTTACCTAATTCAGAGAGAGAGAGAGAGAGAGAGAGAGAGGCGTCTGATCAGGGTCCCCACTGTTTACAAATAGTTTAGCCATTTCCGACTGCATCAGACGACTGTTTCATACATATTTTAAACTATTATTTTTCAGAGAAAAAAAGATTGACATAGCAGACGATTCACATGAAATGCCAGTTCTTTATATATATATATATATATATATATATATATATATATATATATATATATATATATATATATATATATATTTATTTATATTTATTTTTTAAGCACATTTAGCTATAGGTCCTATCGCTAATGTACCACGTGTCACCCTTTTTCTCAGAAAAATAATAATAAAGATATGGTTTTGCATATCGGATGCTGAAAACACAAAAACAGACAACTTAACATGATTGACGGAATTTCTGAAGATTTCTCTGTATGCCAATAATTATAATGGTCTAAATGTATATGATGTAAAAGAATCACATTGCTTATATTTATTTGTACCCTGATTAGTGTGGGGTAAGGCCCTCGCTCTGTCTCGGGGCTCTGTATGGTTACTGTTTTAAGGGAGCTAACTGCATATGCCTTACAACATGGCGATTGTCTCCCCTAACGAAAAAAAAAAAAAAAAAAAAAATCGCCTGACATATCGCAAATCGGTTGGGATAAAGCAACAACAAAAACAAACAGCAAGCCATTTAATTTTCTTACATTTGGTGAAAAGAATCAACAACAAGTGAGGCAAATTAAAGAATATACACGGGGTACTAAAAAAAATGTACCACCACGAGAACAGATTTTAGCCCATACATGTTGTCTGCCCCCACCGCCGATAGAATGAAATTAAATGAAAACAAGAATTCCGCGGAAGGCGTCATCGCACCTGCTGGCGCAAAAGTCACAGGAGCCACAATCAGAATGTGGGTATTAAATAAGTTTATTTCATTCTTAGCAGTGCTTACTTAGAAAACTGGGTTGAAAAAAATGTAGACAAAGTGCCTAATGGGGCACATATATTCTTGGCCAGTGCAATTCCCTGTAATGGCTATATCTACAGCACTGACTTTTCGTATTATACAGCCCAATGATAATGGAACGTTGACGTAAAATGTGTAAAAGTCACTGGAGCATGAAATACAGGTCAAGGTCACGGGTCAAGGTACCTGCTAATTCAGTAAATCAAGGAGAAGCACAATGCAAGGTATGGTGGTTGTAGGCCTTATAGTTGAGGAGTTATCAAACATCAACGTAAAATGTGTCAAATATAGGTCAAGGTCACTGGGTCAAGGTACCTGCCAAGCCAGGGCAATGAGGTGAAGCACTATGCAAGGTTTAGTGGTTGTAGGTCTTATATTTGAGGAGATACCAAACATCAATATAAAATGTGTCAAAGTCATTGGAGTGCACAATATAGGTCAAGGTCACCAGGTCAAGGTAACTGTCGAGTCAGTACATCGAGAAGAAGTGCTATATAAGGTTTGGTGGTTGAAGGCCTTACAGTTGAGGACATATGGAAGGGTGATGTAAAAGGTGTAAAAGTCAATGGAGCGTGAAATATAGGTCAAGGTCACCCAGTCAAGGTACCTGCAGAGTCCGTACATTGAGGAGAAGCACTATGCAAGGTTTGATGGTTGTAGGCCTTATAGTTGAGGAGATATTGAACGTTGACGTAAAATGTGTAAAGGCACTGGAGCGCAAAATATAGGTCAAGGTCACCGGGTCAAGATACCTGCCAAGTCAGTACATACAGGAGAAGCACTATGCAAGGTTTGGTGGCTAGAGGTCTTACACTTGAGGAGATCTGGAACGTTGATGTAAATTATGTCAAAGTCACTGCAGCCAAAATATAGGTCAAGGTCACCAGGTCAAGGTATCTGCTAAGTCAGTACATTGAGGAGAAGCACTTTGCAAGGTTTGTTGGTTGTAGGCCTTATAGTTGAGGAGATATCGAACGTCGACGCAAAATATGTCAAAGTCACTGGAGCGCAAAACATAGGTCAAGGTCACCGGGTCAAGGTACCTGCCAACTCTGTACATCTAGAAGAAGCACTATGCAAGGTTTGGTAGTTGTACGCCTTACAGTTGAGAAGATCTGGAACGTCTACGTAAATTGTGTCAAAGTCAATGGAGCGCAAAATATAGGTCAAGGTCACTGGGTCAACATATCTGCCAAGTCAGGAGGTCAGGGAGATGTGTCATGCAAGGAATGATGGTTGTTGTAGAATTGTAGTTGATTAGAATACTAACTTTGACGTAAATGTCGAACTTCGACATAACAGAACTGTTAAGAGACAGACGGACGGACGAACGGACAGACGAATGGAAAAGCGGGCACCTATGTCGCAAAGTCAGGAGGTTAGGGAGATATTTCATACAAGGTTTGATGGTTGTTTAGTCTTGTAGTTGGTTAGAATACTAACTTTGACATAAATGTCGAACTTCGACATAACAGAACTGTTAAGAGACAGACAGACGGACTGACAGACAGACGAACAGACAGACGAATGGAAAAGTGGGCACCTATGTCGCAAAGTCGGGAGGTCAGGGAGATGTTTCATGCAAGGTTTGATGGTTGTTTAGTCTTGTAGTTGATTACAAGAATTCCGCGGAAGGCGTCATCGCACCTGCTGGGGCAAAAGTCACAGGAGCCACAATCAGAACGTGGTTATTAAATAAGTTTATTTCATTCTTAGCAGTGCTTACTTGGAAAACTGGGTTGAAAAAAATGTAGACAAAGTGCCTAGTGGGGCACATATATTCCAGGCCAGTCCCATTCCCTCTAATGGCTATATCTTCAGCACTGACTTTTCGTATCAAACAGCCCAATGATAATGGAACGTTGACGTAAAATGTGTAAAAGTCACTGGAGCATGAAATATAGGTCAAGGTCACGGGTCAAGGTACCTGCTTATTCAGTACATCAAGGAGAAGCACAATGCAGGGTATGGTGGTTGTAGGCCTTATAGTTGAGGAGTTATCAAACATTAACGTAAAATGTGTCAAATATAGGTCAAGGTCACCGGGTCAAGGTACCTGCCAAGCCAGTGCAATGAGGTGAAGCACTATGCAAGGTTTAGTGGTTGTAGGTCTTATATTTGAGGAGATACCGAACATCAACATAAAATGTGTCAGTCACTGGAGTGCACAATATAGGTCAAGGTCACCAGGTCAAGGTACCTGCCGAGTCAGTACATCGAGAAGAAGTGCTATATAAGGTTTGGTGGTTGAAGGCCTTACAGTTGAGGACATATGGAAGGCTGACGTAAAAGGTGTAAAAGTTAATGGAGCGCGAAATATAGGTCAAGGTCACCCAGTGAAGGTACCTGCGGAGTCCGTACATTGAGGAGATGCACTATGCAAGGTTTGATGGTTGTAGGCCTTACAGTTGAGGAGATATTGAACGTTGACATAAAATGTGTAAAAAGCACTGGAGCGCAAAATATAGGTCAAGGTCACCGGGTCAAGATACCTGCCGAGTCAGTACATCTAGGAGAAGCACTATGCAAGGTTTCGTGGCTAGAGGTCTTACACATGAGGAGATCTGGAACATTGACGTAAATTATGTCAAAGTCACTGCAGCCAAAATATAGGTCAAGGTCACCAGGTCAAGGTATCTGCCAAGTCAGTACATTGAGAAGAAGCACTTTGCAAGGTTTGATGGTTGTAGGCCTTGTAGTCGAGGAGATACCGAACGTCGACGCAAAATATATCAAAGTCACTGGAGCGCAAAATATAGGTCAAGGTCACCGGGTCAAAGTATATGCCAATTCAGTACATCTAGGAGAAGCACTATGCAAGGTTTGGTAGTTGTACGCCTTATAGTTGAGAAGATCTGGAATGTCAACGTAAATTGTGTCAAAGTCAATGGAGCGCAAAATATAGGTCAAGGTCACTGGGTCAACATACCTGCCAAGTCAGGAGGTCAGGGAGATGTGTCATGCAAGGTATGATGGTTGTTGTAGAATTGTAGTTGATTAGAATACTAACTTCGACGTAAATGTCGAACTTCGACATAACAGAACTGTTAACAGACAGACGGACGGATGAACGGACAGACGAATGGAAAAGCGGGCACCTATGTCGCAAAGTTGGGAGGTCAGGGAGGTGTTTCATAAAAGGTTTGATGGTTGTTTAGTTTTGTAGTTGATTAGAATACGAACTTTGACATAAATGTCGAACTTCGACATAACAGAACTGTTAACAGACGGACAGACGGACCGACGAACAGACAGACGAATGGAAAAGTGGGCACCTATGTCGCAAAGTCAGGAGGTCAGGGAGATGTTTCATGCAAGGTTTGATGGTTGTTTAGTCTTGTAGTTGATTAAAATACTAACTTTGACATAAATGTCGAACTGCGACATAAATGTTGACAGACAGACGGACCGACGAATGGACAGACATACGGAAAAGCAGACGCCTGTGTCGCAAAGTCAGGAGGTCAGGGAGATGTTTCATGCAAGGTTTGATGGTTGTTTAGTCTTGTAGTTGATTAGAATACTAACTTTGACATAAATGTCAAACGTCGACATAAATGTTGACAGACGGACGGACGGACGGACGGACGGACGGAAAATCGGACGCCTATATCGCACCCTGCTAGAAGCAGGTGCGATAAAAATACTAACTTTGACATAAATGTCGAACTTTGACATAAATGTTGACAGACGGACGGACGAATGGACAGACATACAGAAAAGCGGACACCTATGTTGCAAAGTCAGGAGGTCAGGGAGATGTTTCATGCAAGGTTTGATGGTTGTTTAGTCTTGTAGTTGATTAGAATACTAACTTTGACATAAATGTCGAACGTTGACATAAATGTTGACAGACGGACGGACGGACTGACGGACGGACTGACGGACGGACGGACGGACAGAAAATCGGACGCCTATATCGCACCCTGCTACAAGCAGGTGCGATAAAAATAGGGTTGTTTACTATTGCATGAACATATAAAATAGGGTAGGCAGGTCAGACTCTTTTTTTAAAACCTCGCTACACGATAGTGGCGGGGTATTATGGTTTCACATATGACGTCCATGTGTCTGTCCGTCCACCAGTCCGTTTTTCCCGTCCGTTTTTTTCGTTTCCGAATGATACAATGGATTTTCACCAAACTTGGTATGTGCTTTGATATTGTGGAGATCTAGTTTGGGATTGCTAATGGACAAACTTCGACAATTTTTTACCTTGTTTACGTTATCTGCGCCGACATGATAATGGCGGGGTATAGTAGTTTAACGTTTTTATTTATTGATGTATTATTATTATTATTATTATTTTCAATTTTTAGATAGGTTAGGTTTGTTTGTTTGTGTTGAGGTTTTACGGCCCAGTCAACCCAATGGGGTCATGTCGAGCGCGGTCAGTTTACCTAACCACACGTTTACTGGGCAGGCTTAGTCCTCTAAGCGGTTAACCAGTATTGTGCACATTCTTTCACCAGAAACTGACAACTGCCCTTCTTGAATCAGCGGAAGGGAGAGAATGACCGTAGAAAATATTTCATGATCAATCTCCACGAAAGAATGTTACCGACCTCGGCGGGGGAGGTTAGGTTGGTCACCTTTTTATTTATTTAATTATTTTACGTTGCTGTTCACGTACTTTAATTTTAACTTTATTAATAGTTTTGATTGCATTGTGGAAGCAAAAAAAAAAAAAAAAAAAAAAAAAAAAAAAAAAAAAGAAACTATCTGTGTTGTTGATGTTTAATAATGCTCCATATTGTTCTAGTCTATATAATTGACCATTACGGAGTCGTCAAATAAACGGTATTCACTGGTCGCACAGGTCTTATTGTCCTAAAAGAGTTTTCCAAATTTTCATGATCCCTGTTCCCCCAAATTAGTTGCATTCCCTTTTTCTCTGCGGCGTCTGATCTGGGTCTACATTGTTTGCATAGGCCTATCTGTCCCAATATTTAGGTTCTTTAAATTCTTAATACGTGCCAGTTTCGTATGTTTCTGAGGAGAAAAGGCGCAATAAATTAAGTTTGTTTTTCTCCCGAAGCGGTTTCCCGCCACGATTTCACGTGACGTCACCGCTACGAGCACGTGGTTTCTTCATGCGGGGCAAGGAAAATGTTGCTTTGTGACTTTTGCATTGTCTGGGTACAGTCGAACTTCAATGGCTCGAACATCGTTAGGACCATAAAATTTGTTCGAGACATGGGTAGTTCGACCCACTGAGGGTTAATCATGGTGCCAGGTCAGGAAGCGTGTGGCAATAATTTAGGGAAGTCTTTTCGATATCCTATACAATAATTATATGTTGAGACTACTCATTAGAATCGCCTCGATGAGGTTCGATGAGGCAATTCTAATGAGTACGCACAACATACAATTTCATGATAAAATAAAATTTTCTTAAATATTTGTTTTCTTGAGATACCGGAAGAACTTCGTAGGACTCAAAAACAAGTTCGAATCAGCCATGGTAAACGATCCATCCGGGTTCGAGCTATTGAGGTTCGACTGTGTTTTAATAATTATAATGCTTTCAATATATAGATAATGTAAAAAAAAATAACATTACTAATAGCTATTTATACCCTGGTAAATGCGGAGTAAGGCCCTCACACTTTAGGTTTTACTGTTTAAAGGGAGCTAATTGCATATGCCTGGAAAATAACTTTTATGAGTCGCGCCCAATAGTTTTTATGAATCAGGGGCGCATTCTGGATGTGATTTCTGAAGAGGTTCGATTTGATCGAATTTCCGTACATACTCTACGTATTCGGACAGACAGGCCTGATCAAACAGTGTAGACCCAGATCAGACGCTGCAGAACGCATTTAAACCTTCACTGAAACGGTGGTGTATTTAACCAGAGATTTGTAATCTCTCCAAGAACTGGAGATTACATGTCTTTTTGTCACCACAAATGGCAAAATCTGACCGCCCTTGCATCGGAAGATGATCTGAGTCTTCACTGGTCGCACGCCTTATTGTCTTAAGTGTTTTCCAAATTTCCGTGCCCCCTGCAAGTTCCCCCCATAAACTAGTTTCATTCCCTTGTTCTCTGCGGCGTTTGATCCTTAGGTTTGATCTGAGTCTACAGTTCGCGTAGACCTATCTGTCCCAATACTTAGGTTCTACTTTTAATACATGCCAGTTTCATATGCTCTGTAATTAAACGAACATAAGTATGTTTTTCTCCTAGCGGTTTCCGCCACGATTTTTCGTGACGTTACCGTTACGAGCACGCGGTTTCTTTCATGCGGGGCAAGGGTATGTCTGCTGCATTTTCTGGGTATTTTCACATACATTTTTGTACTCTATAAGTGAGAATGTCCCAGAATTGCCTGTCGTCGACGATTTCTATCTGAGAAGACCCATGAGAATCTACGTAGGGATTACTAAATGAGTTCCGCAGTTCTTCGGCGAGTGAGCCACTGCAGGGCGACTTTTTTGACCATGTCGCCCTGTAACCTTTGACAGACACTAAATACTGAGCTCTTAGAATTAAAAAAAAAAAAAAAAAAAAAAACGTTATCACGCGACGAGGACCAGGCATCGGAACGTTTTTTTTTTTTTTTTTTTTTTTTTTTCCTGTATGACGAGAAACAGTACTGGGGTCGGCAGCTTAAAACAGGGACGGACACTTTTTTTTTTTTTCCCGCATATAATTGTTTGCGCTCATATTGCATTTCTTAAACACAATGAGCATACATGTACATATCTCACATTTGCTGAATAACAAAAGCGATTTTAAGAGTCACTCAGTTAATTCTGATGTTGCTTCCTCCCCGTTTCATGCCCGAACTTCTGCCGCGGAGAATGCGTGAGCTTTCAATCGATCACGCGAGGAAAAGTTCACGCGTGGATTTTTTTAGACAAATGCGCGAAATATGCGCGAATTTTGCGTGAATTTCGCGCGGATTTTGCGCGAATTTTTTAGGGCTTTGCGTGGACCTTAATCCTTTCCGCGCATTTCCGCGCATCACGCGCGAACGCGAACCATCGAACTTTCGCGGCGACTGTACTGTATCTGCTTCTTATCATTTTTTTTTATCAGGCCTGGTTCTTCAATCTTTATGGTGGGTCAGGGCCATTCTGGGTATAGTCAGACAATTTGTCACACCACAACATTTTTAAAATGAGCAACTAAAGCAAAGCAGAATGAAAGCAGGCCTATAGCATTTAAAAAAATTCATTCAAATGTTAAGTTATACCTTACAAAATAAAAAACTTTGCATAAACAATGGGCTGACCCATCATCAATTATCCTAAGTGCTTAATTGAGAACATGCAGGGTCAATCAGACGTTACTGTTGGGAAAAAAGGGCAAGTCCCAAGTGAAAAGTGCATGGCGTTGCAAAATTCAGGCAAGGCAAGGCGCCATGCTAAAAGGGGCAAGAGGAACACTACACAGGAGGCCTACCACCATGAGAGTTGGTTTGTTGCTTTGCATGCATCTAGGTAGTGCCTAATTTCAAATACAATTTAGTCTGTTACTTTATCAAATACAAATTTATATTTATAGTATAATGTTGCTCTTTGTAAGCATTTTTTTCTGCTTTTATTTGGATTGGCAATGTGCTTGGTTTGGTTTGTAGTTTGTATTGCATTTACATATAGACCACTTTACGGTAAATGTCCTAAAATTTCGAACAAAATTAAATAATTTCAGTTCTTACTGTTTGAAATTTTAGAAATTATAGTTTGCTAAAAAATTTACTGTTCGAAATTTTAGGACAGATTCACTTTCAGCCAAAATTGACCTAGCTATCGGACGCTTTTGGACACCAGAACCTACACAACGAAAGTGTTTTCTTATTTGCTATGAGTGATTGGTAAATTGAATGTGAAATTGTATGAACAAATAAATAAATACCACACTGATGTTTGTTTTCAATTCCATCCTATTAATTCCATGTCGAATAATGTTTCTCGTAACAAAACAATTAATTATCCGGTACACTAATTAATCGCCAGATACGTTTGTTCGGCACTCCGGGAATGTGCCACTTTCTTAAACTAGGCTGGCTTAGTCCACTGTCTTCTTACGTAACAACCCTCTTCACTTTACCGCACTGAGATACACAAGCTGACCAAAAAATACTTCAAAAGGTTACTGCACGTTTGTTCTTGTTTGAGCCACTACAGAAACACAAAAGTCCCTTTCCTCAAAGGTGAGGTGTACTGAGTTCAAATGTGAAAAGTGTAGACTAATTAGAATTTCCGCCGTTTTGAAGTGCAGTATTCACACTGCTTGCTGACATCTGAGGCTGACAAAATGCATTCTGTTGGCGATATGCGTAGACCAAGATCAGACTGCCCCGATACACAGACTGCGCGGATACGCATGTTGGATCTTGTCTGTGCTGGTCTCAAATGTCATAAGGTTTTCTATTGGAAAGGACTCATACATAAACGAACAGTGCGGACAACCAGATCTGAATGCAGCCTGATCAAGATCAAAGAGTTTAGCTCTACACCAAACTGAACTACGTATGCAAAACCTGTGAACTGCAATTATCGTTTTTAGCAATATTTCTCTCGTTAAAAAAATGTATTGTCGTTTAGAATTCGGTAACGAAACTTATTGCAAGAATTATGTGTCATAAATATTAATCCTTTCATTAGATCCCTGTTCAGGCAAAAACGACCCTTTGTGTATATGTGTAAGTCAGATCAGAATGCGAGATGCAGTCTAGTGCAGGATGGTGTCCACTCAATTCGCTGATTAGGTCATTGGTATAAAATACTGTAATACGTGAGTCGCAGTCTCTAGCAAGTGCACAGACTGATCACATTTGTAAAAATGATTAGGTTCATTTTGGCTTATTGGGACCTATCATCTCTGCCTGTTCAAATAGGATGCACTGAGCATATCATGACAATCATGCGATCAGACAGGAAATATTTTGCTGGAGGCTAACGTTAATCCCAACGGCGAAAACGTTTTTGGCGTGCTTAATGAAACCTTTGGCACGCTAAACTTAAATATTAGCGGCAGATATTACCGAAGGACACAGTGTGCGGACGAGCACGAACGACCCAGATCAGAATGCGTGGATGCACATGCTAATTTACAATTTCGCGTGTAGCGCTTTCTTTTTATCGCATGTGCGTCACGCTTTGCAGAAATGATCAGATCAACTTTGGGATTCTGGACTTACCGAAATACCGGAATACTATCGAATACCCGTGAAAAATACAGGAATTCCCGTGAAGACACCAATACTGGCTTTAATTAAGAAACGAATATACTTGGAGGCCGATCTTGAAAAGCCCAGAGGCTAATTCCCCTATTCCCCCAAATTTCATTCCCTTGTTCACTGCGGCGTCCGATCTGGATCTACGCTGTTTGTATAGGCCTATCTGTTCCAATATTTAGGTTCTTTTAATTTTTTAATACATGCCAGTTTTGTATGCATTTCTGACGAGAAAAGGCTCTATAAAATAAGTTTGTTTTTCTCCCGAAGGGTTTCCCGCCACGATTTCACGTGACGTACCGCTACGAGCACGTGGTTTCTTAATGCGGGGCAAGGGAAATGTTCTCAGGAAATGTTGCTTCGGGACTGTTCAGTTTCTGGGTATTTTAATAATTATGATGTTCTCAATATATACATAATGTAAAAGAATTACAGTACTTATATTTATTTACACCCTGGTAAATGCGGAGTAAGGTCCTCATGCACTTTTTAGGTGCTGTTTAAAGGGAGCTAACTGCCTATGCCTTGATGAATTTTACGAGTCGGACCCAGCATTTTTTTTTTTTTTTTTTTTTATGAATCAGGGGCGGATCTAGGGATTCGATTTGGCCGAATTTCCGTACTTACTCTACGTAATCGGACAGACAGGCCTGAGCAAACTGTGTAGACCCAGATCAGACGCCGCAGAACGCATGTAAAACCTTCACTGAAACAGTGATGTATTTAACCAATTATTTGGAAACTCTCCAAGAACTGGAGTTTACATGCCTGTTTGTTACCAAACGGCAAAATCTGACTGCCCTTGCATCGGAAGATGATCGAAGTCTTCACTGGTCGCACGTCTTATTGTCCTAAAAGTGTTTTCCGAATTTCCTTGTTCCCCGTTCCCCCTAACTAGTTTCATTCCCTCTTTCTCTGCGGCGTCTAGTCTACAGTTTGCATAGGCCTATCTGTGTCAATACTAAGGTTCTATTTTAATACCTGCCAGTTTCATATGCATTTCTGACGAAAAAAATGCTCTATAATTCAACGAACATTAGTATACATGCGTTTTCCATCTTAGAGGTTTCCGCCACGATTTCTCATGACGTTACCGTTACGAGCACGCGGTTTCTACATGTGGGACAAGGGAATGTGACTGTTGCATTTTCTGTATTTTCACATGTATTAAAAATATTTATCATGTCTGCCACAAGGTAACAACAGTTCTAGCTTGCCTGCGCATAATCTAACCCTTATCACGCGGACGTGACTCACGTGGAAATGGCTAGCATTGTGATGGAAGTCTTTTTGTTTTTTTTTCTTGTGGATTTTCAGTCAGTATCTCCTGGGTTTGTATAAATTAAAATACGGTTCCCGTGCCATTTATGTACATAAAATTTGTTATGACACTGCTGTGTGCATATACGTTTCGCGGTGGCTTTCAACACTGCTACTTTAGTTTCCGGTTCCGTAACGGGAAAAAAAAAAAGTTACCAAAATTAGAATGTGCCGGTAAAAAATTATTTGAAGCAAGCTGTGTTCGAAATTTTAGAAATCCCCTTTTTGCAAAACCGCTACTGTTCGAGATTTTAGGACATTTCCAGGAATTATTTTGGGCAAAAATATTAGATGTTCGAAATTTTAGGGTGTTCAAAATTTTAGGACATTTACCGTAATGTTATTGTTTTTTATCTGGGCTACTGACCATGTAATTTATACAATCATGAATGTTATGCCACATGATCAAGAATTGTGGATGGCACAATCATTTCTGGTTCCAGTCCACTGATACTAACTGAAGACAGCCAAATTTTACCGGGACAAATAATTTCTTTTGGTTAATATTAAATTTTATCCTGTGTTTAAAAATACTGTTTTAAGAAGTAATCTGACTGTTTTTCCTCAAATAAATACAGCTGTTTCAATGATATTTTCCAATTTCAGAAGTCACACTCACAACCATAATATTGGCTTAATGGTGACCATTTTAACACCTAGATTTAGCTAGTTGATTGATAAAATGTTAACCCTTAAAGCGCCAAGAAAAACTGCACCTGAAAATGTCATCTGTTTATGTCGTCTGCTGAATATTCTTGCAAACTTTTCAAACCTATTTTTGCATACAGGCAAACAGTGTGGACCCAGATCAGACTGCTCCTAAGTCTGATCCGGGTCCACACTGTTTGCAAAAATGACTTTTAAAATCACAAGCAGATGACAAAGCAGACGACAATAGTTGTGACTGGTGCTTTAAGGGTTAATAGTGAGCACAGCTCGCGACGAGCTTCGCGAACGAAGTGAGCTCTATGGTAGAGAATATGATCAAGGAAAAGTAACATACAAGTAACGATATATACTTTCAGCAAATCGCTTTGACCAATATTTTCTTCCTTTTTCTTTCAGGAAGTTGTCACCGGAAGTTGGCAGTACTGGGGCGGACTTGATTATACCGCTAGTCACAAAAATTTGGGTCTCACTAATAAGCGCTAGTCACAAAAATTTGGGTCTCACTAATAAGCGTCACGAAGTGACTAGAAACGAGTGTCAACAAGTGTTCTTTTTATTATTTATTATTGATTTACATATATTTTTATATACTGATATTCATTCTTTAATGATGCCGTGAAGGACTTTTGAAGAGACTACAGATAGGTCTGTGTTGTGCTCGCACTTAGGCTAAGCCTATTTTCATATTATTCATGGTTATGACATTTAATGGTTGTCAGTGGTCTCTTACGAAAATAAACTTTTGACGAAAGAAAGCTGCTTTATTTTGCTGAAAACATTGGCCATTTCAATGTCCTATAAACGTTAAATAACAACATTCCAAATGATTTTATTGTGTGCTGTAGTGTTTAAAATGACCTATACTGTATTATGAAGGCCAAGTTAACTTAGAGTCTGTGATGGTTTCAGGTTGAACTAACTCAACTGACCCATTTCTATTTACCCAGTTTATTATCAGATATGAGGTGACCCAGTTTAGAATGTTTATCAACAAACCACATGCTGACACAGTTTCTTTTCAATGATTTTGAAAATCAATTACTGGCAATAATATGACAATATGTACCGAGATCTATAGATCTTGACTGTATATTGCTTGTTGAATGATCTGACCTGGGGCAGCATGCAAATCACTTACCGATCGAAACTGACGTTTGAAACAGTAACAAATGAAACTCCAAACTTTGGCAGCCAGCACAAAGAAAGCACGCAGTCCCATACCAATGAACTTGACCATGGGTGCATATAAATCATTTGGCAACCTATGGCAATGAATTTTGATTTTCAGATTTTTCAGTGTTATGCAAAATTTCGAGTTAATTTTTGCGAGCTAAATAACCTTCCTACTTGATGTAGGCTGCCATTGATTTCCCATAATGCCCAAATCTCGCGTGACTTTAGCACGTGAACTTGCATATGGCGTCTTTGGCAACAGGTGCGAGATAGTTATGCAGTAATTTAAACATTTCAAAGACACGAAAATTTATAGTTCGGATGTTAGAGAACTTCGTTTCGTAAGAAAACACACCACACCCATTTAACTACTGATTGCATTGTATCTTGGGCTAATTTTTGTCAGAAATGTTAAATGTGTTTTATGGTTTATTGTTTTTAATAGGCCAAATCCTCAATAGAAAAGGGTGGTGGAGTATGCGACTATTGTTTTAAAGTATTTGATTAAAAGCAGGGTACCTAAATACTGGAAAGGACTGAAATGCAAAAAAAAAGTGCTAAGAAATCCGGAAATGGAGCTGATCTCCCAGGCTTCCGGAAAGGACACAAAAACTCCCGGAAGCTGAATTTTCCTATACTCCCTTCCTACTTTATCGTGGGTCCTACTTAATCGCGGGATTTGCATATCTCCTAATTTCTCATCTGCTGCACCCCCTATCGGTTATTTATATTAGTTTCATTTCGGGGGCGGCAAACAACCGGTAGCAAAAAATTTAAAAGGACAAATATATAGGATATCCGTGTGTAAAATTACATTCATATTGAAGTTGTGTAGAACTTACTTTTGTGCATCTTCTGTATACACCACCCCTGCCCTTAAAAGTTCGTATAATTCCTTTTTAGGTCATCGTTTTTAGTTTTCTGTACAGGAAACAGACGATAGTGTCTAATGCTCTTACTGAAAGTCACGTTACTACCATATATGGAAAGTCCGTCCCAGCATCCCAAAATGAGGGAAACCATCAACCAATTAATAAACAATAATGCAAATTGTATAGAAGAGTTCACCCCAACTTAGATTCTCAGTTTGAATGGTTGTCTTACACATTTTGACGTTGTGTATCGGTATTTTTTTTCTCAAATGGGTAAGTGTGATGTTTGCTCCCACTGGACACATCTTCAGTTTTGTTCTAAAGTTAAAGTTACAAAGAAGTTTGGGGGATTTAGGGGTCCCCACTGCAAAGAAAATTCACAGCAAACATGTCTTTCTTTAAAGCATTTTGTAGATAGCAACCTGTTGCTTTTGTGTTACGATTACCAAAGTTTTAAAGTTGTGACTGAAATTCCAAAGTCTGAACACTTATGAAGCATTTTAAATAAAGTGGCTACCCATTACTAAAATCAATTTCAATTTAAGTGAACCCCGCGATAAAGAAGGGCGACCCTGGGATGTCACTATAACTCACATTGCGGACAAAAACAACGCGTCTGAAAAATCTGACAGGCCAACTTAAAATATGTTTTATGCAAGATTGTTTAAAAGGATTGAAGTACATACAAAATGATTTGATAAAAGGTACAGTGTCTCCTTTTTCTCTTATTTTGTTATGAGTCGTAAGGGGCGCGATAAGGCAGGATACCGTCATATAATATTTTTTATCCCAGATAGCATGACAATGTTGGGCCAACGTAGTATTTTGGTTAGTCACTCCGTTGGGCAAACGTTGTAAAATAACGTTGACCCAAAGTTAACTTGCTCATTAACTGCCTCCGTAGGGCCGTGATGGCGCAACGTAGGACATGTTTGATGGGTAACACTGAAATAATGTTATGCCAACATACATTGTATACGTTGGCCCAACGTATACCTACATATCAGTCGTCAACTTGGACTCAAAATAATGTTTATCCATATCAAACATGAAAATTTTGTCCGCATCAAACACTGTAACGCATGTTTTCAACTTTGACCGATAAAGCTGTAAAATTTTAAGTCGAGAAAAAGTTTTGTTACAAACCTACCTCTTTATAAAAAGGTTATTTGAGTTTTAAACAAAAACTGTGTTAGTTAAACATATGTGCTATTCCAATAAAAAATGTATAGGTTGTATATAAGAAAAAAATGATGTCATTTTTCTATATAATCTATACATTTTTGAACCCTGTTATATCCAAATTTGTGTTTTAATGCACCGAGGTGTAAAGAGGTTACTGTTTCCATATAGCTGTGTCGATCGAAGTTGAATAATAATGTATGCGAAAAGAATCCTACATCTAAAGTTGTCAAGCGATATGTCGATCAACATCTGTTTCGAAGAAATATCTTAGAAGAGTAAGGTCTAGTGGCTATATATCTTTTGTCGTTGGACCAATCTGAAAATAAAAAAAAGAAATTAAAAGTAATATTCTCCTCCTGTATTATTTGTTTATTACTTTTCGGTTTATATTATTATCTTTATGAATAAATGAGGCAAATAGTATTTTTTTTTATCATTTATTCATTTTACAAAAAAGATAATTTTCATTCGCTTTTATAAAACGTCATTGTTCAAGTTACACATAAAGCTTAGCAATATAAATAAGATGTTGTCTAACAGCCAGCTATAAAGGCACTAAAAAGCAGATTTTGGTGTTTATCTTCCTGGTATTAATTATACATTGATAATGGTTAACACAAACATAACTCTCCAGGTTATTATGTTTCCATATAATTGATGTTATAACCTGCAGATGGTGAATAGTCAAAGACAGTATCATAATTAGATTTATTGATGAAGCATTTTTATCATATTATCATAAACTAATAAAAGAGGAAAACCTCAACTTTCATTATTTTTACATTGCAAGAAAAAAGAATGTTTTATCAATATCAAAACTGTATTTTTTATATTCAGAATGTAGGATTCCCAACAAGACAAGATGGCTTTATTTTTCTTCCTTTTGAAAAATAAAGTAAAAACTACAAATATTGTAACATTTTCATTTATTTATCCATTCAAACATTTAATCGTGATGTATTTTCATTATTAAATGAATCCGTGGCTTGTGTATCTTTTAAAAAGTGTGCATCGCATACCAACCTTGGGCCAACATAGATCCAACTTTACCACATAAACTTAAACATGGGGAAAATATGCATCTAAAAACATACGTTGGGCCAACGGTGGCCCAGTGTTAGTGCATAAGACTTATTTTTCTCTGGAATTTATCAAATTTGTTGATGTTGGCACAATGTTGTACATATGATGCCAACGATTAGCCAACTGTCCAACCATATTTCAACCATATTTCAATGTTGGGCCAACATTGTCATGCTATCTGGGATGCCCCTGCCATTTTCAGTGGGGTGGGGGGGGGTGGGGTGGGGGGGAGCATATAATATCACCGCTGTCTGTACGTACGTCCTGTCCGTCCCATCAGTCCCATATGTAACACAAATGGTTTCCTTACCATATCTTCTGAAAAGATTGGTGTATTGGATTGAAATTTTATACACAGGTATATAATCATAAAATTTAGGTCAAGTTGGATTTAAGGTAAAATCCACCAATCATTTTGGGAGTTATGGCCCTTTTTCAACTTTGAAAAATGATTTCTGTTCCATAACTTTTGAAAAGATTAGTGTATTGGCTTCATATTTTATACACGAGAATATAACTATAAAATATAGGTCAAGTTCGATTTAGGGTAAAATCCATTTATTTTTGGAGTTACGGCCCTTTTTCAATGTTGAAAAATAGTTGAAAAATGGTTTCTGTTTGATATCTTTTGAAAAGATTAGTATATTGGATTCAAATTTTATACACAGGTATATAATTATAAAGTGTAGCTCAAGTGTGATTTAGGGTAAAATCCACCAATTATTATGGGAGTTATGGCCCTTTTTCAACTTTGAAAAATGGTTTCTGTTCCATAACTTTTGAAAAGATTAGTGAATTGGATTCATATTTTATACACAAGCATATAATTATAAAATATAGGTCAAGCTTGATTTAGGGTAATATCAACCAGTTATTTTTGGAGTTACAGCCCTTCTTCAACGTTGAAAAATAGTTTCCGTTTGATATCTTTTGAAAAGATTAGTGTATTGGGATTCATATTTAATACACAGGTATATAATCATAAAATAGAGGTCAAGTTCAATTTAGGGTAAAATCCACCCATTATTATGGGAGTTATGGCCCTTGCTCCCCATCAAAAAATATTTTTCCTTTCGATATATTTTTTTTTAAAAAGATTGGTATATTGGATTCATATTTTATATACAGGTATATAATCATAAAATATAGGTCATATTCGATTTAGGGTAAAATCTGCCAATTATTATGATATTATGGCATTTTTTTCAACTTCATTTTTTGCAGAATGCCTGTGTGTGGGTAATGATGGCCCTGGGCTGGGGCATCTGTGTCATATTGACACATTTCTAGTTTTCTGAACCGTCCACTTTTTTTGTGCATATGTACGGTATATACGGTACTGACTTGAAACATCAAACGGTCAAGAGATTAATGGTACATGTGTAACTTCATAGCAGGGTGCAAATTGTCGGCGCTGTCAGTCTGCTGGCAATTAATGGTATTCGCTGATAAGACGCAATGAGGTGTGAAAGTGATTCACGCATTAATAAAGGTACCTGTTACAACAGTAATTTTACCGCAACACAAATTAATTGAAACTTACTGCAACACAAATTAATTACATCATTATCCAAACATAGAAAACCAACACTTCACTGTCCTTTTTGCAGTAAACAAGTGATTAACATGAATCATCAGTGATGGTAGTCTGATAATTAATCGGTTTGTGTGACACATGTGAATACACTGCGACTGCAAAACACGAGGTACAATGGGCATGTCCAAAAGATCAAAGGTCTCTTTTCTTTAGTCTCAACTGAGAGTGATTAAAGAATGCACTACTAGAACGCACCTGTTTTTTTTGTTTTTTTTTCTTGTTCAACACAGTTAGCAGTTTATTGGTCTCACATTTGATGAAAGAATTCCCAAATAGTGTAGATCCTGATCAGTCGTCACATACAGCAGCATCTGATCTGGGTCTAACTGTTTGCTTTTTTTTTTTAAGGCTGTAACATGCAAGAATAATTCAAGGTAAATTTCACAGTAAAAATAAGTAATGCACCACTTGCACTGGACAAAGATTGGTCAGTGCTTAAAATTAAAGCAGTCTGTTTAGATCTTGGGACATCGAAAACTGCAAAATACCCATGGTGCAGGTCATCTTTATTTAACTTGATTAGGTCCATTAAAAGTCGTTTCGTGATGTCTCTCCTGTTTCCTGCTATCTTTGCACTTACACACAAGACTGGAACCAGTTGTCTATAAAAAGTTATTTAAGAAAACCCCATCGTCAATTCATTATGGAGGTGGAATAACAACAAAATTGTCTGTTTTTCTTTCGTTTTACATATTTATTGATGACACCATAAGGTAGAAACTTTACTGACTTACTTTGCACACATAACAAAGCAGCATTAAACATAGGTATGCCCATTTGAAGCATGAAATTGCTTGAATTTTTTTTTTTCTAATTTTACCGAAAAAAAAAAACTTTGAGACTTTTTGTCGAACTTGCCATCGAATGGTCTCCAGGAAGGAGAACACAATCTCCAGGAAACGAAAAACAAATCTCCAGATGGTCATCGAAAGGTTATCACATGTATGCTTTCCTGGGCCCAGTTGTTCAAAGCGTCGTTAGCTTAACGAGCTCATTAAGGGTCATTTAGTTAACTATTTTAGCAGATTCAATATACAAAATTCTGATATTTTTTGCTGAAAAAATGTGAGTAGCTTTTGCAGTGCAAAAGCTACTCACATTTTTTCAGCAAAACATTTCAGCATATTTGCGTATCACTCGATGTAAATTTTAACGAATCGTTAACTAACGACATCGTTAGCTTTGAACAACTGGGCCCTGATCTGAAAGGTAGGGTTGTAACAATACAGTCACCTCACGATAGAACATGTATCACGATACTTAACTCATGATACAATATGTATCACGATACTATTTTCATGCATAATTAAGTCACAGCTTGAAAGTTTTTATTCTCTTGGAAAACAGGTTCAAAACCATCACAGAGGTTCATTCTCCAGCATGGTCATCACAGGCCTAAAAAAATGTTATGTTTTCGATTTCCTGACCGACTCAAAAAAATGTGCCGACTGTAATTTTTTTTTTGCAAACAAAGAAAAAAAAAATAAATCTGCGACCGAGCCCGGACAATCCCTGTTTTTATATACGTTCGTTACATAAATTGTCCATACCAATTTTCGGATATTGTCGGTCTTCATCATTCGTTTATTTATTTCCAATATGGCAATATTACAAGCCAAACCAAGCACATTATTGCAGTTTATTTAGAACCGTGCAGCCACATCTCGGCCTAAAATATAAGCTGTTTAACACAGCGCCCCTTTATCATTGGTATTCAAAAACGGTCAAATGTTCGGTAAGAGAAGTCAAAATATTTTAAGATACCATTAGAAAAAAAGTTACGATTCACCAACCGTAATTTGACTTGGGGAAAAAAAAGGAGAAAAAAAAGGAGTTGCTGACCTACCGACCCTATGGCAAATTGTTGATGAAATTGGAAACAGAATATTTATTTTTTTAAGCCACTTGTATGCTTTCCCTGCACAGGGAGCCTCCAGATTCGAAGGTTGGGCTGTAACAATACAGTTACCTCACGATACAATATGTATTGTGATACTTACCTCACGATACGATTTGTATCCCGATACTATTTGGAAAACAGGTTCAAAACCATCTCAGAGGTTCATTCTTGTTTAACACACACACAGCCACCCTAGTACTTGAAAACCTTGCCTGGAGGTAGATGTAATGTTTTCGGGGCTGAAGGTAGTCAACAAGGTTTATATAGACAACCTCAGTCATCCAGACATTTCTGATAGTCACATAATTTTGACCTTCGCAACAAAATCCAAGGTGAAAGTGGCCACCATTTTGTATTGCCGTCTGTTTGAAGACTGAACAATTATTTCTGCTATTTCTATCATAAAATACCTGTTACAGACTTTCTAAATGATTGTACAAACATTAATTACAAATAGTTTAAAAAGAGCCTGTTATTTTTGGGTTTTCTGTGTATGTATATTAATTAAACTATCTAGAAAGACCCTTGAGGAATGAGAGTTTGTAAACTACAGTGAATCTGTATTACCCATATAAACCTTAATTCCCTGTTCATTTTTAGTCCTACAAATTACAAGACTTAAAGAAAATACACTTAGGATACTCTGCCATAGTCAGCTTTTGAAATAACCTTTCATCTTGACCTAGCTTTTAATAGGTTGCACATTTTCTTGACCTAATTCACACATTCGAATAATAGCGGTCACGTCCATAAAGGGACTAGAATTTATGAATGAAAATCCATAAGCATCCATCCAGTGAAGTGAAAATTTTCTGACACATGTTTATAAAAAAATATAACAGTATCGTGAATGCATATAAGGTAAATAAATCTGTTTCTCCATTGAAATGAAGGTCATATGAGGTCTTGTAGGTAACTCACATATTATCAAGGCCGCGGGGACTGACACTTGCCAAAAATATGTTTCTGCAGAATACATTTTAGAGGAGTTTTAAAGTCGTAGGGAGTGGCGAATTTTGATAAAAATTAATTGATTGGAATTGTACTTTAAGCAGAGTATGGCAAGCTGCAGCCTAATAGCTGAACTGCTGCCATATTTTTTCAAGGGACTTTAGCTATCACTCCATGCTCATGATGGCCAGTTATAAAAGTATGAAAATCAGTTTCAGTATCTGTATTTGCAACTGTGCTTTTAAAGAAAAGTTCCTTTTCATTTATTATCTTCATTTATGTTCCAACTTGAGTTTCATATGTGGCCTTCACATATGACCTGCGATGTGATAGGGTTAGAAATGACCATGAAACAAACAAACAAACAAAAAAGGAAATATTAAAATAGTCTCTTTGTTTTTTATCCCCTGACCGATAGGTTCGGGGAATATAGTTATCAGCATGGCGTCTGTCCGTCTGTAGATGCATCCTTGTGCGCTCCATAACTTTGATACCTTTAGACATATAATTTTGATAATATTTGGTACGAATGAAGAGGAGGACCAGTAGGCGTGTCGCATGCAAGAGAGATGACTCTCACTAGCTTCATTAATGTTGTTATCTCCCCTGAAGCCAAAATCTTGTGCAGGCCATAACTCCCATACTGTTTGAGATAATTTGATAATATATGGGAGAGATGAAGAGGAGGACCAGAAGGCATGTCTTATGCAAGAGAGATAACTTACTTTCTTCGTTATGTAGTTATCTCCCCAGAATCAGAAATTCATAGACACATCCTTGTGCACTCTATAACTTTGATACCCTGAGACATGTTTTGATAATATTTGACAGGAATGAAGAGGAGGACCAGTAGTCATATCACATGCAAGAGAGACAACTCTCAACTTCTTTGTTATGTAGTTATCTTGCCTAAAGCCAAAATATTGTGCAGGCCAAAACTCCCAGACTGTTTGAGATAATTTGATAATATTTGGGAGGGATGCATAGTAGGACCAGTAGTCATGTCACATACAAGAGAGACAACTCTCACTTTCTTTATGTAGTTAACTCCCCTGAAGTTGAAATCTGAGATGCATCCTTGTGCGCTCCAAAATTTTGATACTCCTAGACATATTTTGATAATATTTGGTAGGAATGAAGAGGAGGACCAGTAGGTGTGTTGCGTGCAAGAGAGACAACGCTCACTTTCTTCGCTATGTAGTTATCTCCCCTGAAACCAAAATTTGTGCAGGCCATGACTCCCATACTGTTTGAGATAATTTGATAATATTTGGTAGGGATGAAGAGGAGGACCAGTATGTGTTACATGGAAGAGAGACAACTCTCACTTTCTTTGTTTTGTAGTTATCTCCCCTGAAGCAGAAATATTGTGCAGGCCATAACTCCCATACTGTTTCAGGTAAATTGATAATATATAATAGAGACATATATCAAGTCAAGTAGGAATGTTGCATGCAAGAAGACTTAGAGGGACAACTCTTGCCGTGTTCTTTGTTTAGTTATCGCTCCTGAATGAATTTCTAAGCTAAATTCTTGTGCACTCCGTAACTTCTTAATGGTTTGAAATATTCTGACAATATTTGGTAGAGGCATAGATAAGGTCTAGAGGGGGTGTTGTATGCAAGAAAGACAACTCTCACTTTCATTGGTTTATAGTTATCTCCCATGAAACAGAAATCTTATGCAGGCTATAACTCCCAAACTGTTTGGGATAATTTGATAATATTTGACAGGGACGTTTTGCAGGTCAGGTAGGAGTGTTGCACGCAAGAAGGACAACTCTTGCTTTGTTCTTTTTTCTAGTTTCTCCCCTGACCAAATTTCTCAACCAAATTCTTACGCACTCCATAACTTCTTAATGGTTTGAAATATTTTGATAAGATTTGGTACAGGCATAGATAAGGATAAGGCATGTCACATTCTAGTTATCTGGCCTGAATAAATTTCTAAATCAAATTCTTATGCACTCTATAACTTCTTAATGGTTTGACGCGTAGATAAGGACTAGTAGGCTTGTCACGTGCAAGACAGACAACTCTCACATTTTGCTATGTACTTATCTCCCCTGGATTTGAAATCTTGTGCAGGCTATAACTCCCATACTGTCTGAGATAATTTGATAATATTTTGGTTGGACATATATCAGGTCAAGTAGGAGTGTCACATGCAAGAAAGACAACTCTTGCTTTGTTCTTTTTCTTGTACACTCCACTGAATAAATTTCTAAGCAAAATTCTTGTGCATTTAATGACTTCTTAACCCTTGTCATACTGAATAAATAAAGATGCCATGCCCATTTCCAATTTTCAAGCAATCAGATTACTTGATCAAGGTTGTTGATATAAATTCACATACTGAATAACTAACATTGCAGAGCCAGGTCAGTTGGCTTCTTCAGAAGCCAACTGATCTGGATCTGCACTGTTTGCAAAGGCAGGGTCTATCTGGATTCAGCAGGACAATGGTTAACATCCCCTTCTGGAGGCATAAATGCATGAATTTGGAAGACTGTACATCTAAATAACACTGTTCTGTCTTCTTGAAAATAGTCAGTTATTTTAGAAATACAAGACAGTACTGTACAAGTGAGTAAAGCTCTAGCTAGTCTGAAGAGCCACAGCAAATGTCCTGTACCAAAGACTGTATAATGCAGGGCAACATATATTTAGGTAAAAAGTAGACATGCTTTGTTCATACCAGTTAAACTATTGACAGTCCAGGCCTCAGATGTTTTTGGCATTTGCAGGTTATTAGACTTTTAGAGGTTGACTTTTTCTTGATTTCAGGCTTTTAGATTTTGATTTTCTAATGTATCTGCTGTTTAAAAGGACTATTAAGGGCTGCAAAAGTTGGTCTTTCAGGCATGGAAAAGCTGGGTCAGTATGAGGCTTGTAACATTTAACAGCTCCTTTTTCATGTTCACGGTGGGTGTGTGTGTGTGGTGGGTGGGGGGTGGGGGAGGAATGGGGGGGGGGGGGGGGCGAGGTGGGGGGGAGGGGGTGCGGGTGCTGTGATTACTCATTTGCCCCCCACAATGCAGAGATTTTAGCAGGGCTTTGATTTTGAGAAAGTCATTGTCCCCGCCCATCCCTGTAGGTGGAGGCGGGGGTGGGGTGGGAGGGGGGCGTGGATACAAATGACTGGTGATAAGATGCCCCTGTTTGTCATATATTTAAGTGATCAGTGTATTTCAGTAACATCTTAGATCTTTGTAATTTGTTTTAAAAATGGTTTTGAAATATGTTAAAGCTATCATTTTCTTTGGAAATTGTACTTTTGGACATATCATCAAGTATCGTGATACTAGTCCCACGATATGATATGCATATCATCAGAAAAAGTATCATGATACGATACAAGTTCATTGAATCATTTCACCTTTATCCAAATGACTGTTTTCATGTCATGTCCGCAAATAGCATGTTCGGACATTGAAAATTTTCTTGCCTAAGCCTGGGATTGATCCCGGTACCTCCAGCTCTAGAGGCCAGTGCGCGCACCACTGAGCTACCACACTTTTAATGGGTGGTAACTGTGATATCCTCCATGGTGGAGAATGCACTACTAATAGACCGTTTGGAGAGTGGTTCACGGTCTCTTTCAGGTGTGAAAGCAGACTGGAATTGTTTATTCATTCATGCACCAAGACAGAACTTAGCTCCAGTCTGCACAAGTGAGGATAGCCACAAAATATTTTTTTCTTATTTCACAAAAAAAAGCATGTGGGTATATATTCATTAGAGGCACTTCTAGTGAGTACCCACAACATATGTTTATGTGAAGAAATAAGAGAAAAATATCTGTACTAAGTGCTTTATTTGGAGATCTGTCAGTGTCTTAACAGCATTACCTAGCCCAACATTAATTAACGTTTGCTTATCTGATGTACATTTTTGAAAATCACAACTAGTAAAATTGTTTGTTAATCTGATTTACAATAATTAGCTCAGTCTATTCCATGTCCAAACTTAAGTGATATTAGACCATTGATAAAGAAACAAAAGATCTGTATCAGAAAAGTCATTTCTGATTAGGAGTTCACAGATCATGGTTCTTAAGGGTAAATACATAGCAACAGATAAGGCGCTTTTTTCATAAAAAAAATGCTGATATCTTCTTATTTCTCCATGAAAACATATGTTATGGGTACTCATTAGAAGAGCCTCGCTGAGGCACTTCAAGCTACCAGTAACATTGGGTCTTCCCTAAGGATCAGTGCTGGGCCCATTTTTGTTTTTGTTATACATCAACAACTTGCCATTTATGGTTATTTTTCTACATATTCTATACATTTTTGGTTGGCTACAACACAGCTGTTCAGCTAATATGTTTTTTGCTTTGGATCCCAGCAATAATGTTTTTTTTTTTTTGTTTTTTTTCCAGATTTTTGTGTTGGAAACCAACTGTACCTAATGCTTCATTATCTCTAACATTGCTGCTAGGGCCTGTTGTGAAGTAATGGCTTGTAATGGGTAGTTCTGAAGGAACATTTGACACAAAACTCCATGAGGCTGTCCGCTATAGTGACATAGAGGGGGTTAAAGTTGCTCTACAACAGGAATACGATCCCAACTTGATTGGTTTGTATCAGTGGAGTCCTTTACACGAGGCTGCTCACAATGGTGATGCTGAAATACTCAAACTTCTCTTGGCAAAGAAAGGTTTGTTTAATGTTTATATTCATAGCTGGAGATAAAGCACATTTTTCAATTAAGAATTACTGTTACTCAACCTATGTTGTAGGTACTCGATAATGCTTCTATATTTTTGCTGATAAATAAGATAAATACCCCCTCTTAACCCTTATTCTGCTGTTCACGACAACCCCTACCTTTGCAAACAGTATAGATCCAGATCAGATGGCTTCTGAAGAAGCCATCTGATCAAGATCTGCACTGTTTGTCATTTAGTTTGTGAATTTGAACGAAAACATTATATGATGTAATCTGATTAGCTGTCAGATAGTCAGAAGTGGGTGTGGCTAATTAAATTATTCAGCAGGAATTATGTAATCTTGCATTGACTGTTTCATGTCATAGCTCTGGATAACTGAGGATCATTTTTATTAGTTTTTACCAGAGCTCACCATGTGGTTAGTCATTTGAATTGTCTTAGTGATGAGGTGGTAATTAAGGTGGTAAGATGAGGTTTTGGTATTTTTTTTTTTTCCCAGTATGTATATCCTTTTTACAGTACTTTGAACAGATTGGGAAAATTATTAATAAGCTCTGTTTCAATATCAATTAAGTGCCTTATAGTATCATCAGTCTGATATTTACCACTTGCAAGGTCACAAATAGCTGTCCTTATTAGCTAGACTGAGTCAAAGGCTCAGAATGAGCTAGATCTCTCTCCATCCATGCATCCATCCATCCATTTACAATTTTGAACTTTCATCTTCATATATATGTAACTATTTACATTCAAACTGTTTGAGTAAAAAAAAAATCTGAGTGGTAAATGACTCAGAACTTCTTCACACTGCAGTTGCATTGGTTTACATAGGTCATGTAGGTTTTTCTTTTCCGGGGTCAGAACTTACATCAAAGATGATGTCACCTTTAAAACAATAGCATCATGAACATATCAGATACTAGAAAGTTGTGAAATTTTCAAACTGCGAAACTGTTTGCATTTACAGTGGAACCTCGATAATTCAAACTTCAATAATTCAAAATTCTCAATAATTCAAAATCATTTTGAAGTCCTGACTTAAATATATGTATGCATTTTAACCCTCAAGTATTCAAAGTTTCAATAATTCAAACAAAACTGTTTGGTCCCTTGGACATTGAATTATCGAGGTTCCATTGTATGTATATGTTTAAGTTTTGGAATATTTCTAGATAAGTAGGGTAGCCAAATAAATATTTTTTTTTTATTTCTCTTATCAAAACATGTTCTGGGTGCTTATTAGAAGCACCAATGTTTTCATGTAGAAATAAGAAAAATATCAGGGCCCAGTTTTTCAAAGCGTCGTTAGCTTAACGAGCTCATTAAGGGTCATTTTGTTAACTATTTTAGGGGATTCAATATACAATATTCTGATATTTTTTGCTGAAAAAATGTTAGTAGCTTTTGCACTGCAAAAGCTACTCACATTTTTTCAGCAAAAACTTTCAGCATATTTGCGTATCACTTGATGTAAATTTTAAAGAATCGTTAACTAACGACATCGTTAGTTTTGAACAACTGGGCCTAGTACATTATGGCTAGAGCTAGGTCTGTTCCTTTCCAGGTAATCCCAATAAAGCTGACTACTCCCAGGGTCGAACAGCAATGCACTATGCAGCAGAATGTGGTCATGTTGAATGCCTCAAGATGCTTGTTGATGCTGGAGGTCGGTGCGATATCAAGGATGATAGTGGAAAAGACAGCCTTGACCTTGTGACTCCAGGAGGTCGAAAGTTATTGGAGAGGTTAAGTAAGTACTGGTTTGGCTATAGAGTAAACCATTTAAGAATAAATTTGGACAAGTCTATTACAAATACTACCTTTTGATCAGGCCTTTTGGTGTGTCTAAAATGGCTGGATGGGTGGCAAGGAATGTAGGCCTTGATAAAATGCTACATTCAGAGGTGTGTGATCTGGGTCTACATTGTTTGCTGTGGCCTCTGTCTGAATACTTAGCATAAATATGGTAGTCATATTCTTTTCATGTATTAAGTCACTGAGTGGTATTTCCAAAAATTTGACCTCAAATTGCAATAGGAAAAACATAATGCCATGTGGAAATTAACTAGTGGTACACAACTCCTTTTTCATAGTTAGGGCAAAACACAGGTCACACGCAGCACAGTCTGGTGGGTAGGGTGGGTGTCGTACTTTGACTATTCAGAGGCTGTCCAGTTTCAGAATCGGATCTAATGAATTCCCTGGGAACATATAAAACTTGGAGGATTTTTTAAGGAAGAATATTTGAAGATAATTCTCATAGCTCCAGATAAGGCGCTTTTTTTTTTCTCGACCGAAAAGTTCTGATATTTTCGTATTTTTTCCATAAAAATATATGTTGTGGGTACTTATTAGAAGCACCTTGATGAGGCACTTCTAAGGAGTACCACACACACATTTTCATGGAGAAATAAGAAAAATATGCAGATACCCCATCATATCTGGAGCTATGATTTCTGGGATATTTTTTCTTATTTTTCCATAAAAACACATGGGTACTCATTAGAAGTACCTTCCCAGCCAACACGCAACGTGGTTACAACATCGCTGCAACGTCGCGATGTTGCAGCGATGTTGTAACCACGTTGATGTGAAGTTGTGTGTTTACTGGGTTGATGAGGTTTTTAGATACCTGTGTTTTCTGGAGATCTGTAACAGTTGTAATGTTTTGAGCCTCAATGTTTGGGTCTATTCTGCAGACAAAGACTCAGATCAGCCTCTGCATCCGCATAGTCTGATCAAAGTTTTCACTGTAAAATGGAAGAAATGTTGGAAAATAGTACAAAATTGTTCACGAAGTGCCACAATGACAGAACATAGCCTACCAATGACCCCAAGAGAAAGAGCACACAAACTGTGTTGGGTAGCACATATATTTGTAACAAAACATGAATAGCAAAGCAACCAGCTTCCTCTTCACCAAGGAAGACAAAACCCACCAAACACAATAAGACAGGGTTTTCTTTGTCCCTCAAAAATGCGAGACTTGACCCCTATACCATCATCTTACAGAGACATTGATTTCCCTTAAAATTTGCAATATTTTCTGTAAAATTCAAACAATTAGCCCTTGTCATGCTGAATAAATTAAGATGTCACACCTGCTTCAAATTTTCAGCCAATCAGATTACTTGATCTGGATTGTTGCTGTAAATTCACATACGAAAGGGCAAACAGTGCAGATCCAGATCAGTTGGCTTCTTCAGAAGCCAACTGATCTGAATCTACACTGTTTGCAAAGGCAGGGTATATCTGGGTTCAGCAGGACAAGGATTAACCCCTGAAATTACCCCATATCCCCTAAAATATGAGTCAGTAGAGATATTATGTCCCCTTAAATAAATTTCTGAGGGAAAACCCTGATAAGTCATTGAACAGGACCAAATGGACAGAAGAAAAAAGAAAAAAAAAAAGAAGAAAATAACACACATATTCACACAGTCGAGCAGCCACAATTACCCCATATCCCGTAAAATATGAGTCAATAGAGATATTATGTCCCCTTAAATAAAAAATTTCTGAGGGAAAACCCTGATAAGACATTGAACAGGACCAAATGGACAGAAGAAAAAAGAAAAAAAAAAAAAGAAGAAAATAACACACACATTCACACAGCCGAGCAGCCACAATTACTCCATATCCCCTAAAATATGAGTCAATAGAGATATTATGTCCCCTTAAATAAAAAATTTCTGAGGGAAAACCCTGATAAGACATTGAACAGGACCAAATGGACAGAAGAAAAAAGAAAAAAAAAAGAAGAAAATAACACACACATGCACACAGCCGAGCAGCCACAATTACTCCATATCCCCTAAAATATGAGTCAATAGAGATATTATGTCCCCTTAAATAAATTTCTGAGGGAAATCCCTGATAAGACATTGAACAGGACCAAACGGACAGAAGAAAAAAGAAAAAAAAAGAAGAAAATAAAACACACATGCACACAGCCAAGCAGCCACAATTACCCCATATCCCATAAAATATGAGTCAATAGAGATATTATGTCCCCTTAAATAAAAAATTTCTGAGGGAAAACCCTGATAAGACATTGAACAGGACCAAATGGACAGAAGAAAAAAGAAAAAAAAAGAAGAAAATAACACACACATGCACACAGCCAAGCAGCCACAAAGCCTCACATAGAATGAACAACAGAAGAACCACCTTCAGAGCTTACATTGTACTTTACATAGCAACAGACAAGGCGCTTTTTTCATCTGAAAAATGCTGATATCTTTCTTATTTCTCCACAAAAACATATGTTGTGGGTACTCAATAGAAACGCCTCGCTGAGGCGCTTCTAATGAGTACCCACAACATATGTTTTCGTGGAGAAATAAGAAAAATATAATGTGGAAACCCCCTCTTATCTGTAGCTATGACTTTATCTCAGGTTATGACTCATTTTATTTGCAGAGGTGAGAGACTTGATGCTCATGTCAACAGATGCTTCCAGTCAGCATGAACAGACTATTAATACATCTCTTGAGCAGTCACATGACTCATCACATGACCAGTCACTAAGCAGGCGATCCTCACAAGATTCTGCTTTTGGGGAAAGAAAGCCAGGTAAGTTATACAGTGGAGAGTTTATCTGCAAGAATTTTATTTTCATGACTTTTTGTAAGATAACTTCCTGTGGGATTCAAATCATGCTGGACATTCGTTTAGACAAGGGTGATATTTTAGGTAATGATTTAGGATTTTTATTTTTAATTTTGCTCCAAAATATGTAATGTGGGTATATACTGGAATCATGTCAATGAGTGAGTAAAAAAAAAAAAAAAATATTTTCTGAATACAATCAAACCACAGTGGCTCAAACATCTTTGGGGCCATGGACATTTGTTCAAGATATGGTTAGTTCGAGCCACTGAGGGTTAATCATGACACCAGGTCATGAAGCAAATGACAATAATTTAGGGATTTTTTTTCTATCTTTTAGACAATAATGGTATGTTGAGTGTACTCATTAGAATTGCCTCAATGAGGCAATTCTAATGAGTACACACAACATAAAAAGAAAATTTTCTTAAATATTTGTTTTCTTGAACTATCGGAACAAAGTCGTAGGGACTCAGAAAAAAGTTTGAATTAGCCATGGTAAACAAGCCATCGAGGTTTGAGCTATTGAGGTTTGACTACTTGTTTGACTCATACTCAGCGTGATTTTAAGCAGCCACCTTGTGTATACAGTATTGCTATGATGATTGTCACAAAGTACCTCTCTGTCCACATTATACACCACAACCTCTTTATAACACTGTTGTTGGGGTCCATAGCATAAACCGTGTTAGTTAAACAGCCCTGTTATATCCAAACAAAAATGTATAGATTATATTGAAAAATGACCATTTATGGTCATTTTTCAATATAATCTATACATTTTGGGATCCATCTTAGAACCGTGTTATATCCAAATCCGTGTTATAAAGAGGTTGAAGTGTACTAAGCCTCAGTCATGCTATGAGTCAATGACAGCCCAGATTAGACTGCACAAATGCACAGGTTGAGTTGGGCCTTCATTTCCTGTATGTGTGCTAAGGTCTCTTTTTTTTCTCATAATGCAGGTTGAATTTTATAGAATGGTTTATAGTTATATGATAAAAAATTGGTACCATTCAGATTAACCTTAAAAGCACCAAGGAACATTTGTATCAGACGACATGTTAAAATTCCTTTTATATTATTTTTTTTTATTTTGGCAGACAATTCACATGAAATGTCAAGACTTGTTTTCTTTGAAAAATGAATAAAAAAAGATCAAAGTTGTTGTTTTCCCAAAAAGGTGAGACATACAGTAAATGTCTTAAAATTTTGTACACCAAGGTGTCTGACAAAATGGCATATGCAAATAGTGCAGACCCAGACCGGATCAGTCTGATCAGGGTCTACTCTGTTTGCCATTCCGCTAATTATTTTAAGAAACAACTGCATAAAAAGTGAAATTTAGGCCCAAAAAGTATCAAATAAAGTGTCAGAATTTTTAGGACATTTACCGTTAATGGCAATTTATGGCCATTTTCCTATGAGATTTTCACTGTACATTTGACTTTGTATGCAATACTGTTGTTATCTAACACAATTTTTGTTACAGCTCCTAGCAGTAGCATCATAATGAGGTTGGGGTGTAATTATAAAGATTTGTTTATAGTTTTAGGGTATGTGACAATGTCTGTGGAGTACCATTCCAACAAGGGAACAATGAAGATAAGAGTATGGCAGATCACTGATCTTCTTCTACCACCTCGTGAGTTTATATACACATTAGTCTCTTTATAACATGGTTTGTTATAACACAGTTTTGGATACAACACGGTTCAAGGATGGATCTAAAAAATGTATAGATTATATAGAAAAATGACCATTTATCCCAAAAATGTAGTTTGTTTTTTCTGCTTGTTGTGTAAATGTATCGTCAGTTAATTTAGCTATATCTAAGATTTTTAAGATTCAAGACTTCCAGTAGATTTTGCATTTTTCTTAAAATGCACAATGTGAGGGGAATGGATATACCACCAAGAGAAATTACTCTGGGCCCAGTTGTTCTAAACTAAAGCTGTTGTTGGTTAACATATCGTTATATCTTTGATCATTAAATATAGCATATACACTAATATTTTTTTGCTGAAAAAATGTGAGTAGCTTTTGCATTTCACATTTTTTTCAGCAAAAATACCTGTGAATTTGGTATTGTACTTACTAGAACAGTTAACAGTTAACATTTTGACCACTAACGAGCTTGTTAAGCTAACGACACTTTGAACAACTGGGCTTGATGTGCAAGTATTTGCCTTATTTTCAAAATATTTCAAATACTAAGAATGAACCATGTCTGCCTGCATTGGTTGTCTCCATTACAAAATGGCATCAAAATCTTTCGTGAAACAGCATTTAATTTGTTTTCCCAGAAAACAGGGCTTAGTTATTACAATTTAGAAAATCCAGCTAATTCTGTTGCAAGCATTCTAAATGTTAAACATGCTATATCCAGATTTTAGTATTTCAGAAGCTGGTCATTATAACCGCAGCATTTGGGTATAATGTCTTCATTACTTCATCCATCCATCCATCCATCCATCCATCACTTTCACATTAATGTTTGTACGAGGGCAAGTCAATAAGTAACCAGCCTATCCCATTTCCAATTGACCGAGACACCCAAGCCTTGTTTCAATACATGTTTTAGGCCTGAGGGCAAAATTGCACCCTTATCGTGTCATTCACTCATACGATATTGAATGTCAAACATGGCTAGCAATGCAAAAGTAAGCTTTTCGTCAAAAGTTGAGTACCATGCTGTAATTCGGTACTTGTATTTGAAAGGGAAAACAGGTCAGGAAATACATTGCGAGTTGACCAATGTTTATGGGTCTTCTGCACCATCGTATGCACAAGTTAAATTCTGGGTTGGGGAATTTAAACGCAGTAGAATGTCTTTAGAAGACAAAACCAGGTCTGGACGCCCATCAGATGCCACCGATGAAAAAATGTGTAACAAAGTACGGGATCTGGTGTACTCTGATAGGCGAATTAAGGTGGAAGAAATAGCGATGCATTACACATTTCACATGGTAGCATTTCAACAACTTTACATGATCGCTTGGGTATGCACAAGCTAACAGCCCGTTGGGTCCCAAAATCCCTTAGTGACGAGCAAATGGCAACCAGAGCATCAGTATACAGCGCATTGTTGAAGCGGTTTAGGTCAAAGGAAAATGATTTCCTTTCACGTCTGGTGACTGTAGATTAGACCTGGGTCCATTATTATGAGCCAGAGAATAAAGCTCAAAGTCGCCAGAGTGTAGGGCTGGGATCTCTGAGGCCAAAGAAGTTCAAAACGCAACCCTCTGCTGGCAAGGTGATGGCAACTGTATTTTGGGATGCACAAAGCATTATTATGTTGGACTTTCTAGCAAAGAAAAGTACAATAACAGGTGCGTATTATGCAAATTTGCTTGACTAACTGAGAATTGTGATCCGTGAAAAAATGCCGAGGTAAACTCTCCAAAGGGATTCTGCTCCAACAGGACAATTCGAGAGTCCACACTTGCAAAATTGCAATGGATGCTGTTGAGCGGAATGGGTAGGAGCTAATACCGCACCCCGCCTATTCTCCGGACTTAGCTCCTAGTGACTATTTCCTATTCCCAAACTTGAAAAAGGATATCCGTGGACGTCATTTCCGGTCCAACGAAGAAGTCGTGGCGGCAGTTGAGGAGTGGGTCAGAGACAAAGACCCTGGCTTCTTCAGTTCTGGGCTGATGGCACTGGAACACCATTGGTCCAAGTGCATCATTCTATAGGGCAATTACATCGAAAAAGAAGAGATCGATCTCACCCAGAAATAAGTAAGGCTGATTTTTTATTGACTCGCCCTCGTATTTTGTTTGCTTCACTCATTTGTATTTTTGGAAGTCTTTACTTGAAGTTGAAGTAGTTAATTTGTTTATTTTGTTTTAATATAGCAAATACTTCCATGATATACACAATCTATGTTAAGAGCTACCTCTTCCCAGACAAGAAGAAAGAATCCAAGCGGAAGACAGAAGAGGTCAAGGTGGAAGGGTCGGAAGGTCACATGCACTTGAAAAAACGCAAGGATAAGTTGAGTGTTCAGCATGTTTTCACACCAGTGTCTTTCAAATTCTCCAAAGCCTTAGAATACTCAGGAATCTCAGCAGATATTATCAGAGAGAAACAGTTGCAAATTGAAGTTTGTATCACACAACGATACTCTCATCGAAGCTTCCTAATTGGAATGGTTTTGTTGCCTCTTAAAACTGCAGTGAAAAAGGTGGTGAAAGAAAAGTATGCATTAATTCCGTGTATGAATCATACAATACCATCTAACATGAGAGTATACTGTGCCTCCGAGCTACATATAACAAGTAGCGCAGCAGATGTGTTTTATAGCAGTCCGAATGTGCGTGTTGTTATTCCAGAGGATATTGATGATAGTTCAGAGAAAGCTGTTAGTAACCCTGACCTAAAAAATGAATACTCTTCAAGTGTAGAGGTAGACATGTCAGAGAATACTAAAATTGTCCCTAAACTAGACTTCACAAATCTTACTCTAGATGAGAGTGGCTACGCAAGTGAACATCATATCACAGTTTCTGGAGAACTTGAGAGCCCAGATTCTGGAAAGAATAAAGACATTCTACATGAAGTAAGAGCTCATAGAACTGTTGTTGTAGAAGACAAAAGTAATAAGGAACTGTTCAAACATGTTGAACAGAAAATGTCATCACATGATAAGAGTGTAAACAAATTAAGTACCTGTGAAGTTATTGAAATAGAGTTTGGGGAATCAGATCCAGACACACCGAAGGAGATTAAAATAGATCAGGGTAGAGAGAACATTGCTCAGGACAGGAAATCTCAAGAAAATAAGAAACCATCCAAGGACAAATCTGTAGACCATTCTAATTCTGGTTCCAGGCCAGAGACCCCTACTTGGGACTATTATGACATTCCCAATGACAGTCCTTCTGTTGTGGTAGAAAGCTTTCCACAAGGACAAGGATCAGCTCCTGTGCTGTTTCCTATGGAAACTACACTTCAGGTAAGACAAATAGAACATGAAGAAAAGGTAGGTGATAATAAAAGAGAAAAAGATAGAAGCAAAAGGAGATCAAAGAAAAAACAGGAACCAATACCAGGAAAAGCTGTACCACTTATACCGCAGATTGTAGTAGTCAGTCCAGAAGAGAACTTGAAGAAGCAAGGGATAGATGAGACAAGAATAGATGTTCCAGCTCTAACAAAGCCATTGCCTCTAGGAAAAAGTAATAATGGAACAAGTAGCACTGTAGTTAATATTACAAAAACTGATCCAATCAAACAAGACAGTAAAAAATCAATACTCAGGGAAGTGGCTGTTGTTAAACCTCAGACTACTAAATTAAAGGAAGCTAAAGTGCTTATACCTAAAATAAAAGCAACTGATCTTCCGCATACAAAAAGCAGTCAACCACATGCCCCACCAAGGTCTAAGAAAACTACAAGGCTAAAGGAAAGAAAAGAAAAGGAACTGTTTCTTAATCAGTCAAGTATCAATATTGATAGTTCAGGCAGCAATTTACAGACAGGCAGTAGTTCAGCTCCAGTTTTTTCAACAGATTTAGAAAACATCAACTTTCGCAGGTCTGTCTCAGAAACGTCAGCTTTCAGCAGAAGTTTAAGCTCAACTAGTAATTCTTCAGTTGTGGTAGACATTGATAAACTATCATTTGCGTCTTCCGATTCACATGTTGTTGAGTTAGATGAAGATATAAGCATAACAGAGCTTCAAGACGACTCAGATTTATTTTCAACTTCTTCCAAAATTGAATCTTCCATTTCAAATGACATAGAAAGTGGCATTGAGGATTTTACTGCCAAACCTGAAAGATTCTCTCCTACAAAACAAGTTATGCCAATGCAGGTTTTTATTGAAGAGAGCTTTGACAGTAGTGATGATACTTTAAGCCACTCATACACAAAAAATCTACCATTAACAGAATTGTAGGTTCTGGCAAGTGTGAAACATTGCTCCAGATGAGAGGGATATCCACACTACATTATTCTTATTTCTTCACAAAAATATATGTTGTGGTTAGGCACTTCTAAAGAGTACCACAACATATGTTTTTGTTGAGAATTAAGAAAAAATAACACTACTTATCATTTGAAAAAAAAAGTGCCTTTTCTGGAGCTTGTGTGTGTGTGTGTGTGTGTGTGTGTGTGTGTGTGTGTGTGTGTGTGTGTGTGTGTGTGTGTGTGTGTGTGTGTGTGTGTGTGTGTGTGTGTGTGTGTGTGTGTGTGAGGGGGGGGGGGGGGGCAGGGGGTGGGAGGGAGGGTATGGGGGAGGGGTGGAGAAATTATTTTTATATGTAGAAATAATAGATATTTAACTCTGCAGGTAATGTAGAATCATAATCATGTTTGTAAATTAATGTAGAAGAAAATTATATTTACATGTATTCAAAGCAATGTATAATCAAAATTTGCTTACCAAAGCTGTTTATTTATTTAATTATTGAAGATGATGGTTGGATAGATTGTATACCTGAACTTGTGGTTTTCATATCTTCAACATAGTTTAGTTATAATGTCAAGGAGGGTGGTATTCAACCATTACCACTCTCTGGGAAAATTCATCAGACTACAAACTGATGATATTTTTCTTATTTTTTTTTCAGAAAACAGAATTTAACATTTCATACAATTTGCAAGAAATGTTGAATCCGTTTTTTCTGGGAAAAACAAGAAAACTGTTTCAAAGTGTTGTCTGCTGAATGTTTTACCCAGCATGTAAAGAAATTCATATGGTCATAAGCTGAATTTCGTCTCCAGTGGGATCCTGAATATCATGATTAGAAACAGTAACTGCTTGGCCGTGCATTTCCTTCTAACCAAAGAAAGACAAGTAATTGTTTCAGCTATAAGATGGGTGAAGATACAGAAACAGAATATTAAATGCATCACTACAGGTATTAAAGAGGGTATCTGGCATAAAATATTTTTCTTATTTCTCCATGAAAGCATATATTTTGGGTACTCAGAAGCACCTTGGCAAGATACCACAACATGTTTTCATGGAGAACTGAGGTTCTTCTAAAGAGGACCCACAAGGTATGTTTTTGTGGAGACAAAATAAAAAAAATCATACTTCACTTTATCTGGAGCTAAGTAATATGTTACATGTATTACTTAGAGTCAATAGAGCTTTAGTCACTGTGTCTAATGACTGATTTCAAACATCTTTGAACAAACTGCTGAAGCTTATTTAATGCTTAGCACTCTGGCTTAGCACAAGATGACATTTTGAAATATTTTTCTTATTTTTCCCAGAAAACAGGTTATGACATTTCATACAAATTGTCTCCAATGGAGACACTTTGCATGAAATGTCATAACCTGTTTTCTTCTGATATTTTTTACCCAGAGTGACGTAAAGGTTAAATTTGCAATTTATTAGATTGTTAACCCTTGTCTTGCTGAACCCGGATATACACTGCCTTTGCAAACAGTGTAGATCCAGATCAGTTGGCTTCTTCAGAAGCCAACTGATCTGGATCTGCACTGTTTGCCATTAAGTATGTGAATTTATAGCACCAATTTGGATCAAGTAATCTGATTGGCTGAAAATTAGAAGTAAGCATGGCATCTTAATTTATTCAGCAGGACAAGGGTTAAGACATTGTTAATGCCTTATTTTTTTTTTAAAATTGTATCATTTTAAACTTGGCTTTAACTTTTTATATATGGTGCTTTATTGGTATTATGAATGGAGAGAATTTTTAGAATCGTATGTGAGGTTTGATCAGACACAGCGTTTTACTTCTGTATTTACTGCATATGATCCTCATAGCATATGCACAGTCTGATCGGAGTCTTTGTTTTCAGCATCATGAAATTTTTCATCCTTGGCTATCCAAAATACACCCAGTGAACATTCTGATCACTGCACAAAAGCTTCGCTGAGCACGCATGTCCGAAAGTACCTCTTCTGACATTGTGTCTCACATGTATTTGGACAGAATGCATAATGTGTATTCTTCCAACAGTTTTTAGATCCATAAGTGTTACGACCGAGCACTCCTACCTTCGATTATCTGCCTTGGCAGATTACGCATAGCTTCTAAGTATATATTCAATCTCTGACAACTGCATCAGGGAGTCGACTCTTTGGCTCAGTGGTTAGAGCATTGGATTTTTAACCGGGAGGACCGGGTTCGATTCCCACAAAAGGCGGAATATTTTTTCAGCTATGCTTCATTCCTGTGTTACGACTATCATGTCGTAAGATGGGGGCTCGTCCGGGATAGGACTTTATATGCCGAAAATGGCTTCACGTCATCATAAATGATGACTTCCTTGAAAAGGGGTAGTGTTATGACCGAGCACTCCTACCTTCGATTATCTGCCTTGGCAGATTACGCATAGCTTCTAAGTATATATTCGATCTCTGACAACTGCGTCAGGGAGTCGACTCTTTGGCTCAGTGGTTAGAGCATTAGATTTTTAACCGGGAAGACCGGGTTTGAGTCCCAGGAAAGACGGAATATTTTTTCAGCTATGCTTCATTCCTTTGTTACGGCTATCATGTCGTAAGAATAAGCAAGTATTTAAATGGCGTTGTTCAAATGCTAGGACAGTTATGGTGAGAAGTTGCATAGTCTGTTTATTTGGAGTAACTACGGTAGCAGACACGATCATGGCATTTCTTGAGTTACTTAATATTTACCACTCTGTGGCCAAATTCAGCAGATGATAAATGGACGATATTTTTCTTATTTTTCCCAAGAAATAGGATTTGACATTTCATGCTAATTGTCTCCTTAGGAGACAAGCATGAAATGTCAAATCCTATTTTCTGGAAAAAATTAGAAAAAATATTTCAAAATGTCATCTGCTGATAATTTTACCCAACATGCTAAGTGTTGATTTCCTTTATAGTTTATATATATTTATTGAATTATTTTGTCGTGTAATAAGAGAAGAAACTTTAATGTAAGTGGATACACGTCCAAGGGAGATAAGTCCTACCTAAAAGTAATTGCCTCCCTATTTAAACCCAGATATGCCCTGCCTTTACAAGCCATGTAGAAGAAGCCATCTAATCTGGATCTGCACTGTTTGTCATTCACTATGTGACTTTGTTTCAACAGCCTGGATCAAGCAATCTGATTGGCTGACAGAGGTGGGCATGGCATTTTAAATTATTCAGCATGACAAGAATTCAAAGAATGTTAGAAAGATTTCATGTGTTAGGGAAGCATTTTATTTTCTACTGGGTTCTCATGAAGAATGCAGGAAAACATAATGTTGCCAGTGTGCTTCTAAAGAGTACCACAACATATGTTCTTGTGGAGAAACGAAAAAACATTTTTACCTGATATCAACTCCTATCTGGAGCTATGTTTTTGTTTTGAATATATGTACTTTTTGAACAGTTATAGAATCTCATTAAAATATATATATATAGTGCCTTTTTTGCCTGCTGTATACTTTTTGAATTCTCCTTCCATTGCCTTGAAATTATTGAGATTCTATTGTCTGTCTGTTTTCTTTATGTTTAGATTTAATTGTCTTTTTAGCTCACTTAAGCCGAAGGCCGTGTCCGTCGTCTGTCCTCCACAATTTTGAACCACTTTTCCTCTGAAACCCCTGGGCCAATTTTCTTCAAATTTCACTTAGAGCCTTCTGTTATGGGGGATTGAAAATTGTTCAAATAGTCACTGTCCATTAATTAAGGTGGCTGCATGCCCATATATGGTAAAAACACTTAAAAATCTTCTTCTCCAGAACCAAGAAAGCTTTTAGGCTGAATCTTGGTATATAGCCTTGGGGACTCGAGGTCTACCAAGTTTATTCAAATGATGATCGTAGGTTGCATCCCCATAAATTTGGGGAAAAAGTTGAAAAATAATTTTCTCAAAACGTATGAAAGACTAATGGCTGAAACCTATAATGTATGATTAAAGTAGTAAAATGTCTTAGTTAAAATCAAAATTATCTCCTCAGGGGTTATCTGCTCTTGCCCTGGGCTATATACAGTATAAAATTGTGTCATCTTAAAATGTCTTCTTCTCTGAAACCACTTGTCCAATTTTCATCAGATTTCACATGGGGCCTTCTGTGAATGTCGACTGACCAGATTTTTAATGCTACCAGGCAACTGAGTCACATAGAGGCAGTGCCTGGGCCTTCTGTGGAAGGGGTATCAACAATTTATGCAAACGGTTCTACACCATTGAACAAGATGGCCACCATGCCCATATATGGTAAAAAACATTTATAAATTTATAAATCTTCTCAAGAAACAAAAAAGCTTTGAGGCTGAATTTTAGAAAATAGCATCAGGCACTCAAAGTCTTCCAAGTTTATTCGAATGATGATCCTAGGTTGACCTTTGACCTTTTTATGGCAAGGTCAAATTTGCGTTCCATATATTTGTATGGAGAAAATGTTGAAAAATCATTTTCTCAAAATGTATTGTAGGCTAATGGCTGAAACTTACAGTGTATGATTAAAATAGTAAAACTTTTCAGATACAATCAAAATTTTGTCCCCTTGGGGGTTATCTGCCCTTGCCCTTTGGCTGTATACATCTATAAAATCATGTAGTCTTTAAACGTCTTCTCTAAAACCGTTTGGCCAATTTTCATTAGATTTCACATGGCGCCTTTCGAAGGGTTATTGATAATTTTTTCAAATGGTTCTGTGCCATTGAACTAGAGGGCCGCCATGCCCATATATGGTAAAAACACTAAAAAAATCTTCTTTTCCAGAACCAAGAAAGCTTTGAGGCAGCATCTTGATATATATCATTGGGGACTCAAGGTCTACCAAGTTTATTCAAGTGATGATTGTAAGTTTACCTTTGGCCTTTTTACCACAAGGTCAAATTTGCAATCCCATACATTTGTATGGGGAAGATGTTGAAAAATCATTTTCTCAAAATATATTAAAGACTTATGGCTGAAACTTATCATGTATTATCAAAGTAGGAAAACATTTTAGTTACAGTCAGTAACATTTTAGTTACAGTCAAAATTTTGTCCCAATTTTCTTCAAACCTCATGTGGAGCCTTCTGCCAAAGGGGGATTGAAAATTGTACAAATGGTCACTGCCAGTTAAGTAAGATGGCCGCTATGCCTGTATATGGTAAATCACTTAAAAATCTTAACCAGAATGAAGAAAGCTTTGAGGCTGAATCTTGGTATATAGCACTAGGGACTCAAGGTCTACCAAGTTTTTTTTTCAAATAATGACCCTAGATTTGACCTTTTTATGGCAAGGTCAAATTTGCATTCCTATGCATTTGTATGGGGAAAATACTGAAAAATCATATTCTCAAAATGCATTGAAGACTTATGGCCGAAACTTACCATATATGATCAGAGTAGCAAACCCTCTTAGTTACAATCAAACATATGTCCCCTTGGGTTATCTGCCCTAATCTCTGGGCTATATACATATATAAAATTGCGTAATCTTAAAATGTCTTCTTCTCTGAAATATCTGGACCAATTTTCAACAGATTTCACATAACACCATCTGTCAAAGGCGTATTGTCAATTTGTTCAAATTGTTCTGCACCACTGAACAACATGGCCATCATGCCCATATGATAAAAAGCATTTCTCCAGAACCAAAAAAGGTATGAGGCTGAATTTTGGTATATAGCTTCAAGGACTCAAGGTCTACCAAGTTTGTTCAAATGATGATCCTAGGATAATCTTTGACCTTTTTATGGCAAGGTCAAATTTGTATCCCATACTTTTGCATGGAGAAAATGTTGAAAAATCATTAAAGACTAATGGCTGAAATTTACAATGTATGATTAAAGCAGGAAAAGTTTCTAGTTACAATGAAAAGTTTATCCACTGGGAGTTATCGGCCCTTGTTCCTGGGCTATATACATGTATAAAATTGTGTAATCTTTAAACATCTTCTTGTCTGAAACTGCTCCACCAATTTTCACAAGATTTCACATGAGACCTTCTATCAAAGGGATATTGATAATTTGTTCAAAGGTTCCATACCACTGAATAAGATGGCAGTCATGCCCATATATGGTAAAGAATGCTTAAAAATCTTCTTGTCTAGCACCAAGAAAGCTTTGAGGGTGAAACTTGTAATGTAGCATTGTGGATACAAGTCTCAAATTTATACAAATGATGATCCTAGGATGGTCTTTGACCTCAAATGTCTGTCCTAGTTGCTGTGGCAATACTTGAAGAATGTTGCATGGCATCTGCAGACATGCAATGGCTGATTTACTCAGGTGAGAGAATCTTGGCCCATGTGCTTCTTGTTTGATATTTGACATGCTGAGCCTAGCTGTTCAAAGCACTGTAAGTTTAACTGAGTCATTAAATTAATGTAATGTTGAAAAACAAAATAAATAGGGTAAATGTCCTAAAATTATGAACACTTTATTCCCTACTTTTTTTGGCTGAAATGCTTTATTATGCAGTTGTTTCTTAATAAACTTAGTAGGAGCAGTCTGATCTTGGTCAGCACTGTTTGCATATGCCATTTTGTCAGAAACTTTGCTGTAAGAAATTTTAGGACGTTTACCATAATGTACACTGCACCCAGAAGGGGTTTGATGTGCAGGAGCAGAAAAGCAAAAGGGAAATCAAAAGTTTTCTCCCTTGGCAGAAATGATGAAAAATCTACCTTTTCCCCTAGAATAGTTTGTTAATTTAACAATGTTTTGAACAACTGGACCCAGAATTTAAATACTGGATAACATTTATTTTTTTATTTTCCTCATAAAATAGGGCTTGGTATATTTCTTTTAAACTAGGAGTTGGATCCAGTAAAATGTCCAGCCCTAGTTTTTTTGTTTTTTTTTACTAAAAAATCAGTCTTTGCAAGAGAAATTCAAAGGAAATGTCAAGCCCTGTTTTCTGGGAAATTAAAAGAAAAATATTTTAAAAAGTTTTTTGCTAATAGTTTAATATAGCGGACAGCTTAACATTGCAAAATAAAACTAGCCATATTTTATTTTGTATATAAAATATATGTATATAGAATTCAATTATTTTTATTACTGTTAATAATAAAATTATGTTTATTAATGTACATAGAAATATATATATATATTTTTTAAGACGATAAGATACTTGGTGTGAACTCTGTGAAACAACTTTTATTTTTGACATCCTTGGAATAAATAACTAGTTTCTGTCCAAATAAACAGCTCCAGATAAGAGGGATATATGTATGAATAATTTATTTGTCCGCAAAAACATATGTTGTGGGTACTCGTTAGAAGCGCCTTTCCAAGGCGCTTCTAACGAGTACCCACAACATATGTTTTTGCAGACAAATTTGAAAAATATCACTTATTTGGAGCTTTTTTCATGAAAGCTTGAGCATGTTATTATAATTTTCACCAAGACACTTCTAATGAGATACCATATTCGCTCTAATCACCACATTGTATGCAAAAATTTTTTTCAAAATTACAAGAAAAACTTGTAGTAAAATAGCCTGCTAATACGGATACACTTAAAGAAAGATCAGCAGAGAACTTCATGAGGGGCGTATTTAATGATACTTACGCAATATTTTTCTGATTTTCTTCATAAAAACGTGTGTTGTTGGTACTCATTTGAATTGCCTCAACTTGAGGCAATTCAAATGAGTACAACAACATATGTTTTATAAAGAAGTAGATAAAAGTACACTGGCTGTAATCTAAAGACTACTAAATTGCTTGACTGTGCGCTTATGGGAGCATGTGCGGTAATTAGGTTGATTACAGTACTAGAAATTTTCATAGTAACAGAAAGAAAAAAGAAAAAGTGGCTAAGAAAGTATCCAAATGTGCTGTTTACTGTTTAAAAGGCAGCTCTGGGATTTGGATTTGGTTCCAACATGCTGGGTTCTTTACAGTGGAAATTACCAACAATAGGAAAATTCTGAGTATGGTCAAGGGAGAAAGTTGTTATATTGTATTTATCCTAAATATCGGGACCCCTTAAACCCTTACCAAATCCTAAATTTTGAACAAGTCTATTTTTTTTTTACTACCAATTCTTGTGTCTAAAAACTGCCGGATGAGAGGCAAAGAGTGTAGACCTTGATCAGATGCTGCATTATGCGGCATCTGATCTAGGTCTACACTGTTTGCTCAGGTCTGTCTGTCCCAATACTTAGGATAAATATGGTACACAGAAATAGTTATTTTTGCCATATAGCATTTTCAATACACACTGCATTTAATCCATTTATACTTGTTTTTATTGCTTCTTTTTGAAGATTTGAAGTATGTCTATATACCAGCATATGAATCTACATTCTAATGCACTCGCGTATGTAACGCGACGTCTGATTGGATAACGTCAAAAATTTGCGACGGTATATTCTGCGATATACTGTCGCAAATCCGACGTCATCACGTAACGTCGCTTCTCATTGGCTGGCATTTGGTTTTACGCAGCTCACAGCACTTGTCGTTTTGTGCAAATTTGTGCTGACGCGTCCCCGTAAAACGAAATTTCCGACCGCAAAACCGCCGATTTACCTCCCCAAATGCCAAATTTGAATGCAGTTATCCCCTAATTATTAGCTTGCCTGTACGAAGTACAAGGAGAGCTGTTGTTGTCACCTCGGTTGTCCGTGTTCCCGTTTACATTACCGTTTATGACAAACTGCATTAAAAGTTTTATATGCAAGTTTTTCAAATGCTTATGTCTTGGCAAGCATTCATGGTAGGATCAAGAAAGTTTATATAGTTTTGTCAGGGTCATTATTGTTTCTTATGTACATTCTGCTAATAGGCTAACATTGAAGAATCCTGTTGGACTGCATGAGTATGTAATTTGGTCTGGGGTTTCATCTGATTCCATATATACTGACCCTGGGACTCATGCCCTGGGGTGGAGCTAGAGGTGAAAATCAAGGGCACCTTCATAAAGTGTTCATTTCTAATGCATTTCAACATCTAAACACAGTAAGTCTTAGATCGGACATCCATTTGACATTGCCCTCAGTGTCATGAGTTGACCGTCATTGTGACAGTCCAGCATTTTTCAATATTTCACAGTCCAGCAATTTTGCCTTAGCATTCATAGACAAGGTTTGAGTCAAATGAGCTATGCTGTCTTGAGACAGGACCAGGGTTAATCTCAAATTGCAGGCTGTAAATTAAGTGGAATGGATACACTCTCACGGGTGATAACTGTCTGAATTGTTTTTTTCCTCCCTTCTGAAAAGGGATCTCTAAAGGAAAGAACTTGCTCTCAAAGGGAGCAAATTCTTACCTTTTCAGAAGGGACTTGGCTAAAAAGCAAACAGGAAGTCTCCCTTGTAAAAATGGTAAAAAAGTCTACCAAATGGCTCAAGAATGTTGATATAGTTTTGTCAGAGTCATTATTGTTTATTATGTACATTCTGCTAATAGGCTAACATTGAAGAATCCTGTTGGGCTGCATGAATATGCATGCTGGTCTGGGGTTTCACTGCTCATAATGTAACATACATTTCATGGAAAGCATAGTGGCAAAATTTCAGGGTAGGCATACAGCTGCAACATATTTTGTACACAAACGGTGTTTATGTAGAATGGATATATCTCCAAGAGAAACAAAGCTGATATGGAAATGTTTCCCTTCCTTATTATGTAACCCTAAGATATGAATTTTAATAATTAATAACTAATTAAAGTTCTTATCTTAAATAATCATTTAGGTTACAGTTACTGTCAAAGGGAAAAATTTGCTCTCTCTGGGAGAGAGCAAATTCTTTCCTTTTAAGAGTAACCCATTTCTGAAAGGTTTCAGGTATCAGGGAGGTACAATGTGTAAAATTTTATCTCCCTTTGCAAAGGTGGAAAAATCTCAGGCATATCCAATCGCCTGAATGAAGATGTAAACAGCAAAGACTCAGATCAGTTTGTGCACTCAAGCAATCTGATTGGTCCTTTGTCTATCAAGTCTTTAAATACTGTTGAATGGGCTGACAAGTCAAATGCCTTGACCAGTCTTTAACCCATTTAAGCCTAGCGTCCCATAAAAGGGACGTCAGCAAACAGTGTAGACCCAGATCAGTGCAGATCTGTGGCATCTGATCAGGCTCTACACTGGTTGCATTAAGTTCAGACATTTCTAGGAAAAACATGATAATAATAAAAACTAACCAGACACCCCTTATATAGGAAATGGACCTGTCCAAAGAGTTAAGGTAGAAGAGTCCATTCGGCATAAATGGGTTAAAGATGTGCAGGCTGATCAGGATCTTTGCTGTTTGTTGAGCACCTTTATATCTTGATGTGATTTAATTTATCCTGCACTTCACATGAATGGTTTCATACCAAAGATTTTCATTTACTACAGTTTCTTAGTATGTTAGATGTAGAAGAAACCAAATGTAAAATTTTGACATAAAAATGTATTTTGTCAAATTTAGATGAGTTATTAGAAATCCTCTTCTTGAAATATCAGCTCAAAAATGTTTATTTTTTCCTAGATTTTATTTATATTGTTCTTAATTTCAAGGGAAACAATACTGAACCCGAGGTAACTTAAATTGATCAAATGAATAACTTTTCTTACTTCAAAAATTACAGTCATTGCGGAACTAGTATGATGATACACCTGTCTCAGAGTATCCACTGGTGTTTGTAGGGTTTTCTTTTAACCCTTAAAGCGCCAATCACAACTGCAACAGACAAAATTTTGAAATATTTTTTTTTAATTTTTCAAAGAAAACAAGTATTGATATTTCATGTGCATCGTCTGCTTGGCAGACAATTCACATGAAATATCAAGACTTGTTTTCTTTGAAAAATTAAAAATAAATAAAACCCTTAAAGCGCCAATCACAACTGCAACAGACGACATTTTGAAATATTTTTTTTTTAATTTTTCAAAGAAAACAAGTATGGATATTTCATGTGCATCGTCTGCTTGGCAGACGATTCACATGAAATATCAAGACTTGTTTTCTTTGAAAAATTAAAAATAAATAAAACCCTTAAAGCGCCAATCACAACTGCAACAGACGACATTTTGAAATATTTTTTTTTTAATTTTTCAAAGAAAACAAGTATTGATATTTCATGTGCATCGTCTGCTTGGCAGACGATTCACACGAGATATCAAGACTTGTTTTCTTTGAAAAATTAAAAATAAATAAAACCCTTAAAGCGCCAATCACAACTGCAACAGACGACATTTTGAAATATTTTTTTTTTAAATTTTTCAAACAAAACAAGTCTTGATATTTCATGTGAATCGTCTGCATGGCAGACGATTCACACGAGATATCAAGACTTGTTTTAAAAATAAAAATAAGTGTCGTCTGCTACAAAGTTTGCTTGGCGCTGTAAGGGTTAAGAAAAGTTGGCTTTGATCAGCTCTATGTTCCTCAAGTGTATCTGTATGTATGTGATAGCCTAGAATTGCCAGAAATAGATTTATTTATGTTTTTGGCAGCATAACAACATTTACTAATCTGTTGATCAGAAATGTGTTTTGTTTTGTTCTTATTGAGTTAAAGTTAGAACTGCGATTTTAACTGTTTTAACCCTTAAAGCGCCAAGCAAAATTTGTAGCAGACGACATTCTAAGAAAAAATTATTTTGCTTAGAAAATAAGCTTTGAAATTTCATATGAATCGTCTGTATGGCAGATGATTATGATTTACATGAAATATCAAGACTTATTTTCTAAGAAAATAAAAAAATTTAAAAGTGTCGTCTGCTGCAGTTGTGATTGGCGCTTTAAGGGTTGGCAATGGCAATATGTTGTCTTACTTGTCTATTAATCTGTAATATTGTAACTGTAAGAGCTATGTCATCAAGCAAACGGGTGTCTTTTGGCATAATGAATGTGATGTTGTAGTTTACCATAGCTCCAGATAAGGTGCTTTTTTCAACCAAAAAGTATTGATATTTTTCTTATTTCTTTGTTGAAATGTGTTTTGTTGGTACTCATTGGAAAAGCTTCATCAAGATGCTTCTAATGAGTATCCACAACATATCACCTCAGTGGCTCAGTTGGATGTGTGTCCGACTGGTCAGAAGGTTGCAGGTTCGACCCCCCGCCAGGTCAGCAACATTTTTTCCGTGGAGATTGATCATGAAATATTTTCTAGGGTCATTCTCCCCACCGCAGAGTTGTCAAATTCTGGTGAAAGAATGTGCACAAAAATGGTTAACTGCTTAGAGGACTAAGCCTGCCCGGTAAAGTATGGTTAGGTAAACTGACTGCGCTAGAAATCACCCCAGTGTGTTGACTGGGCCGTAAAATCTCAACACAAACAAACATAATTCTCTTGATACTCCTGTTATATGGAGCTATTTTTACATCTTTCAAGGGTGTTTAGTTGTACGAGGGTCCTGCAAAAAGTTCTGTCACTAATAGGTTTCCTTGGTTTTATCCCAGGTATATTTTAAAATGCTTCACTGCACTTGAATGGTGTGTTGAAGAGCTAACGATACCCGTTTATTTCGTTCAGATTGCTTTCCAACTGACCAAGTTATTTCAAATTGAAATAGATGCAGTCATATACACTGACCAATTTACTTGTTACAATAAGAAACGAACAAGCAAAGGATGGTCAGGAGTCCACCTTTTACATGACAACGCCTCCTCTCATAAGTGTGAGATTGTTTAGTCTTTTTCGGCTTCTGAAAAGGTAAAAGGTTTAAACCATCCACCTTATTCACCTGACCTGAGTCCCTGTGACTTCTTTTTATTTCCAAGGCTTAGGAAAATGCTTTCTGGAAATAAGTATATGTCTAGAAGTTCTCATGGCAGCACTATTTATCAGTGTCTCCAACAGATACCAAAAGAAGACTATTTATCTGCTTTTCGTGACTAGGTAAAAAGGTTACAAAAATGTGTTTCAGTAAAGGGGGACTACTTTGAAGGTTTGTAATAAAAATATGTTTGATAAAACGTAGCACTGAAGTAATCAGAACCCAGTGACAAAACTTTTTGCAGGACCCTCGTACTGAGATAATGGCAAGGTGATAATGACAGGCTCTGTGTACTGGAGCATGGGAAAATCATGAGTCTTCCAGCATATACATAATGCACAGATGAAGATCATTCTGCTCCCCACAGTTTGCTCTTCAGTGAGACATTCTGTAGTGTGCAATAACTGTAACAGGACTGTAAAGGCTCTGATTAGCAGAGCTCTAGATAACAGGGGATATCAGTATAATATAGGGTTTTTCATGCATTAACATTCTCCAGGTCCAGAGGGAGGTGTTGAAAACCGAGGCTGGAGGTGAATGTTAATGCGTTGAAAAACCATGTTTGATCGCTATTAGTGCATAAAATCTGGAAAACATTTGCTACATTGTGTGTTATTTCTTGCACTATTTTGTTCCACTTTTTCACCGATGTCCATGGACTATGCTTGTTCTACTGCCGGGCAGTACACATCTCATAACAGCAGCAAATCTGTGGCCCTGGTATGATCATATTGAAAGTTGCGTAGCCATGCATTAATGGCACGTGAATTGCCTTGTTAATACAAGGCTTTTTGCCGGTTAATACATGGCTGTTTATAACATGCGACACTGCTTTTTATGCAATAATGTCTTTTCTTACATCTCCACACACGTTTTGAGTACTCTTCAGAAGTGCCTCATCAAGGTGTTTCTGAGTACACAAAGCATATGTTTTCATGGAGAAATAAGAAAAATGCAATGTTTTTTTTTTGGCTGAAAAAAAAAGTGATTTATCTGGAGCTATGCCAGAACAGTCTATACAGGCTGATTTGGGCTTTCATAGTTGACAAATTTTTGTATGATATAGCCCTGATAAGCTTCTCAAACAGTAATCAACATTATTATTTTTTATGTCGGCAGTCTAATCTGATCCTATGTTGTTTGCTCAAGACTGTTCATACTTTACTATGAGATGGGTTTCAGTAAAAATATTTTTCTTATTTCTCCGTGAAAACATGCTATTGTGAGTACTCATTAGATGTGCCTTAGTGAGGCCCCTAATGGGTAGGTTTTTGAAGAGAAAACTGAAAAATATTAAAACTGAAACCCCTCTATCTCATCTTTGCTGTTTTATATTGTGCAAAGATCCCTTTTGGCATGATAATACTCATAGATGTTTTAAATTATTTAACCCTTGTCCTGCTGAACCCGGATATACCCTGCCTTTGCAAACAGCGTAGATCCAGATCAGTTGGCTTCTGAAGAAGCCAACTGATCTGGATCTGCACTGTTTGCCATTAAGTATATGAATTTATAACAACAATCTGGATGAAATGATCTGATTGCCTAACAATTGACTCCTCCGTCAGAAGGCTATAACCACGCCCATGCGTAAATCCTTAGACAAACAATATCGTGATACCTGTATTTGTCAATGAAAACTGCATTCATACCTGTATTTATCAATGAAAAAGTACATAGGTAATATTGTTTGTCTAAGCAATAACATTAACCGTTAACTGGTAAGCTAGTTTGGTTGGTCAGATTTTGGTGTCATTTACTTGTCAGGTGATTTCACGGAGGACTCAATTAGAAATGGGCATGGCATATTAATTTATTCAGTATGACAAGGGTTAAATTACTTTAATAAGATGAATTAATGGATACATGTCAGATAGAACTCTAAGCTTAAAGCTTTTATCTCCCTTTTCAAAGAGTGTTCCCTCCAGCAGAAAAGACTTTGCTTCTCTGGTATATGTCAGTCGCTTCTCAAAAGGGCTACTATTAAAAGGAAAGAATTTGCTCCCAGGAGGAGCAAATTCTTTTCTTTCATAGTAGCCTCCTTTCAGACAGAATACAGAGTAATCTCCCTTAGGGTGTTTCCATTAATCATTACCTGTCTGTTTATAGACATGTCACTTTATTAAATGCTCTATATGTATTCCCTTAATTAAATAGAACAAACTTTTGAGTAAAACAAATAATTAAAGCTTAAAAAGAAATATACCTTATTAGGATAATGCATACTTACTGCTAGACTTCTTTACTAAATTTTTACACAGCATCCTTTTATAACATTAAGTGATATATAATGAATTTGGGAATTCAAACCATCATATTTGAGTGAATAAAATCCCTAAAATACTAAAGTGTTTTGTTAGTTCAGAAAAAATGGTAAATTATCATAACGCATGTTGCTCTTAAGTGTTTAGTGACATGAAAAGTGACAGAAAAATTTGACAAATTTGTGATTAATTCAGTGTGTCATAAGCATTTTTACATTATTTGAAATGAAAAAAAAAAAAAAATGTGTTAAACTGTAAATGAGTCATTCCATGTGAAAATTCATGCCATGTGAAAATGTCCCTTCAGGGCATTTGTGGACAAATCTGCGCTCATGCTATTTGCATATATCTGGGCCCTGTTGTTCAAAGCATTGTAAGCTTAACGAGCTCTTTAGTGGTTAAAATTTTAATTGTTCTAGTAAGTACAATATCTAATTCACATGTATTTTTGCTGAATAAATGGGAGTAGCTTTTGCAAATGCAAAAGCTAATCACAATTTTTCAGCAAAAATATTAGCATATATGCCATATTCAATGATCAAACTTTTAACGATATGTTAACTAATGACCTAGTTAGTTTTGAACAACTGGGCCCAGGACATTTTTTCTCAGGATGCAGCTCAAATATATTTCAGGCCTTAAGGTGCTAACTACAACTGTAGCAGACTACACTTTGAAATAAATTCAGAGAAAATAAGGCTTGACATTTCGTGTGAGTGGTCATTCACATGAAATCATGCCAATTCTTTTCTCTGAAAAATAATATAAAAAATCTGCTGCAATTTTGCTTAGCACTCAAAGATATTTTAATAATAAAATATGTATATTATTATACTGTGTTCACTTTTATTTTGTTTGTGTTGAGGTTTTATGGCCCAGTGGGATCATGTCGAGCGCGGTCAGTTTACCTAACCTTATGTTTACTGGGCAGGCTTAGTCCTCTAAGCCGTTAACCAGTATTGTGCACATTCTTTCACCAGAAACTGACAACTGCCCTTCTTGAATCAGTGGAAGGGAAAGAATTACCGTAGAAATGTGTTCACTTTTAACTTTAATACCGTATTCGACCTAATTACCGCACTGTGCGCTTTGATTTTTCAAAATTACTAGGAAATCTTGTGGTAACATATGTATCTACCTACTGAGGGTACACTTAAAAAAGATAAGCAAAGGGCTTATTTGATGATGTTAATGCATTTTTTTCTGATTTTCTTTATAAAAGCATATGTTGTGGGTACTCATATGAATTGCATCGACTTGTCGATGCAATTCAATAGGTACCCACAACATATGCCTTTATAAAGAAGTAGACAAAAAGTACACTGCCTGTAATCTGTAGACTACGGAATTGATTGATTGTGCGCTTATAGGGGTATGTGCGGTAATTAGGTTGAATACGGTAGTTACCTGTCCTGATTTTACGGTCAGTGATGAGAGTTTAAAGAGCTATTTTAAGAATTGTAATAGATGACGTTTGTAATGTTTTGTTTTGCTTTTTCCAAGATCACAAGGCTTGACAGTTCATGTAAATTGTCTGTCCAACTTTTTTGAAAGAAAATATGCACAGATCCTAATAAGACTGAATCAGGTGTTCATCATATCATAATCGGATTTTTGATTAACATGCAGGTACAGGGGCAACATCCACATCAGTGGGCCCCCTTCCAGATAGCTGGCTTGCTGCACGCATGGCAGATCTCACACCAGATCTCCAGGCACATACATCATGAGGGCCCACAGCCGAGAGCCTCCACTCTCCGCAATCCCTCTCCGTCAGCTGCCTCCATGTCACTTTGGGCCTCCCAGGCCCACGCTTTCCATCAAATAAAGCATTATAGGCATTATAGCATTATGTGTTGCATCAAATAAAGCATTATAGGCTTTCAGGTAGAGTCAACTCTCATTATCTCAAACTCCAAGGAACCAGAATTACTGGTTTGAAATGACAGAACACCACAACCTCTTTAAAACAGGGCCAGCGACCTACATCACCAACCTTGTGATATGTACATACAACACCAACCTTGTGACGTGTACATACGACTGTAACATTTGTTTGGATTTATGACAAAATCACAGTGCATAATGCAGCATCAATTTACCAAGGGCACAAAAAATGTTTATTTTAGTACTTCCTTTTGCCAAAAATGTATACTACAAACATATTCTAGTTAGTTTATTTCGACCAATTATGCTTAAATTATTAGTACTATTGAATGTCTACATTAATGGTCGAAGTGTCTGATTATCTATTCCGCTTCAGAAGCCCGATTTTTCGAACGACAGACAGTCCATATCACAATGAATGTGGTGCACACTAAATGAATATTCAGAATTTCATAAACCCTAGTTAGTTCAAGATTCTGTAAAACTAGTTGCTGACAAAAAAAGATGTCCACATCACCATTATGACTTAGGTTGTTAGGGTGTATAACACTATTGCTGGAGTCCAAAGTGAAAGCCATGTTAGGTAAACAACCATGTTGTATCCAAATAAAACGTCTAGATTATATAGAAAAATGACCATTTATGGGGTCCATCTTTAAACCATCTTATATCCAACCCATCTTATAACAAATCATCTTATAAAGAGGATCTAGTGTACCTAGAGATAAAAGGATATAAAATGTTCTAGTTGTCTGCATTACAACTGTTCTGTGTATCTATGTTGGTACCTAAATGGTTAACAAGAATTCCAATTGATTGGGTTGGGGTTTTATGACATGTCAACCCTCATTTTGTGTCGTCTCCCAGAGAAAGGGAGAAGATAGAAGAGATAGTACAAGTGATCAAAAAGAGGGGTAGGGGAGAAAGAGGAAAATGAATGAAAGTGAAGAAACAGAAGAAATAGAAACATTCCCCCTCTAACCTTACCTGCTGCAAGGATAGCAGGCCTTGCCCAGCTGTAAGCCAATATCAGTTGGACGCCCAGGTGACACAAGACACACAACACCTTTCCTCACCCAACCACCCCTAACAGGAATTCCAAATTCCAGGTTTTGCTGAAATTAAGATGCAATGGAAAATGACCATGTGGTTTTTTTTTTACAGTGCTAGGGGTTGTGCAATCTGGTCAGTTGTCCATGATGCTAGGATCCAGTGTATCTCCAGGCAGATAGTGAAGACCCATATCAGACTGAGCAGACATAAAAGCTAATCTGAAACTTTGCTAGGCATATGTCTTAACCCTTCTCTTGCTAAACATGACATGCCCTGTCTTAGCAAACAGTGTAGATCCAGATCAGTTGGCTTCTGAAGAAGCCAACTGATCTGGATCTGCAGTTTGACATTAAATATGTGAATTTCTATAAAAACAAAAAAAACCTGGATCAAGTAATCTGATGGCTGGAAATTAGGTGGGCGTGACGTCTTAATTTATTCAGCATGAGAAGGGTTAAGGTACATTGTGGCTTCTATTTGTCCAAATACTCTGTTTATTAATGTGTTTGTAAACATGATAGAACATACTCATCAGTATAGAGAGTGGCAAACAGCATACCAGAGACTGTGTAATTTGATGCTATATAGCATACCAGAGACTGTGTAATTTGATGCTATATAGCATACCAGAGGCTGTGTAATTTGATGCTATACAGCATACCGGAGACTGTGATTTGATGCTATACAGCATACCAGAGGCTGTGTAATTTGATGCTATATAGCATACCAGAGGCTGTGTAATTGGATGCTATATAGCATACTAGAGGCTGTGTAATTCGATGCTATAAAGCATACCGGAGGCTGTGTAATTTGATGCTGTATAGCATACCAGAGGCTGTGTAATTTGATGATATATAGCATATCAGAGGCTGTGTAATTTGATGCTATATAGCAAACCAGAGGCTGTGTAATTTGATGTTATATAGCATACCAGAGGCTGTGTAAATTTGATGCTATATAGCATACCAGAGGCTGTGTAATTTGATGCTATACAGCATACCTGAGGCTGTGTAATTTGATGCTGTATAGCATACCAGAGGCTGTGTAATTTGATGCTATATTGCTCAGCCTCTGAACAGAATCTATATTTTTTGCTCTGGCCTGTCTGTCCAAACAAGTTTAGTAAATATGGGTATTAATTTTTTACAGAAGAGATGACCTTTCACTGAATAGTTTCGGAACCATCTTGACATAGATTGTCAGTCAATGTTTGCTAGGGTAAACCAGAAACACTGTAGGTAATCAAGGTAAAACAACAGAATTTAAACAAAAATGCTGTTTAAAACTATTTTATTCACATAAAGTCAATAAAAAGAATTGTGATAGAGCAGGCAGTCTATAAATATCAATGATTACCAAAAAAAAAAAAATAATAATAAAATATATAAAATTCTAATAAATAAGATATTCAAACCATTGTCATTGCTCTATATATGATAACTTTTAACAAAAAACATTGATAGTTTCCTTATATTTCCATGAAAACTCTTTGTTTAACAAACTAATTCAGAAATACATTGAGCTAATTCTAATATGTGCCCAGAACACATTATTGTAGAGAAAAGTGAATTTAAATGTATAGCCGTCTTCAATAGCATTATACCCTGTAGTCAAAATGGAAAAGCTCAGGGCCCAGTTGTTCAAAGCATCATTAGTTTAAAGAGCTCGTTAGAGGTCAAATATTACCTACTCTAGTAACTACAATATCTAGTTCACAGGTATTTTTGCTGAAAAAATGTGAGTAGCTTTTGCAAATGCAAAAGCTACCCACATTTTTTCAGCAAAATATTGGCATATATGCCATGGTTAATGATCAAAGTTTTAACGATACGTTAACTAACGACATCGTTAGTTTTGATCAACTGGGCTCAGGTTAGTACAAAAATCAATGAACTGTCACAGGACAGCATAGCTGGCCTGAATCACACTTTGCCTCTAAAAGCTTTGACAAAAATATTTTGTGACCTTGATTTCAAGGTCACTCATGTGGGTCGGAATGGAACAGTATATACCAGTAAGAACTGCACTGTACTTCCATCCAAAGCTTTAGGAGATATAACCTTTTAAGCCTAGTCCTGCTGAACCTGGATATACCTTGCCTTTGCGAACAGTGTAGATCCAGATCAGCCAACTGATCTGGATCTGCACTGTTTGTCATTAAGTATGTGAATTTATATCAAAAATCTGGATCAAGTAATCTGATTGGCTGACAATTAGAAGTGGAAGTGGCATTTTAATTTATTCAGCAGGACAAGGCTTAATAAAAACTTTAATCAAAAACCTTTGCCAACTCTGATGCCATGGTGACTGCTACAACTCTACTTGTACTTTCCTATAGGCAAACTAAAAAAAAGATAACCAGACCTGAATACGCCACTCAAAATGACTACTCAAAAGTGCAGACATAAATCTGAGAACACGAAATATATGCGATTGGATACCTTTGGTAGGTTTTCCCCCACACAGTTGACCTTCGACCTTCGAAGTGTTAACATCTCATAACTAACGAATAACCATGTCCGAGCCCGTTATGCCTGGTGTACTCCTCAGGGCCCTGAGCGAGTACAAGTTTGTCGGCACTCCATTTTGGAGGATGTCCGAAGGGAAGGATCTAGTTCGCGTTGAACTAACCTTCCATAAGGCTCTACCAACTAAACCTTATTACAAGAGGAGGGCTGAAAGCAGGAGGCAGCCTGCAGCCTCTGCTGGCGAGTGGCCTCGCCAGCCTGTTCCAGCTTCAAGACCTCCGCCACGCCTAGAACCGAAGCAGATAGAGAGGGAGACGCTACCACCAATGTCACAGACCATACAACAGACATCGCAACAGATCAAACAGACCACACTACAAGAATACAGCTAGCATCACAGCATTGCCGATCATCACCAGACCAGCACCAGCATCTCCCGAGTCACCGCCGTTGAAGAAGGCCAGAAAAGAGTCTCCAGAAGCAGCAAAAGATCACCCAATCCTCTGCTGCTATGATGCCTATGAAGAACCTTTCCCGATACACGAGAAGTATGACCTCCAGGATGCTCTCAGCAACAAGCTCCATGGAAAAGCCGTTGCCATCATCAAGGCTCAAAGACTCCCGCGAGAAGAAGACGAGATGAATATCGACTTGCCAGCCTACTTTTTACGTCGACCTTGGAAACAGGACTGGCTATTCATCAAGGGACCAACGTCGAAGTACTACCATGAGGAATTTTACAACAAGATGGAAGAGCTAGCCAAAACAGAAAAGTCACACACGAACATCATATCCTGGTTTGGTTTCCTGGAGCGTGCCTGCAGTGACCCATCGGGAAAGTATCGATTCGTCAGAGTAGCACCACGCTAGAGACTTGGGTGAAGACACCCTTCTGGCTCATGGGTGAGGACACCCTTCTATACTTACTAACTTGGGTGAGGAACCTTATCAGTGCTCTGGGTGAGGACACCCCCTCGGCACTCTGGGTGAGTACACCGGTGACTCCCTTCCTTGGCTAGTGTCTGAAAATTTTGTACGACTCAAGCTGAGTACCTAATGCACTACGTAGTCAGAATTGACACGCATTAGGTACGAGATTAAAAGCTCAAATTTTTCATTCGATCATCAAAATTCTGCAACTTACAGGTTGGACTACTACTCTCGCACGAGGTCTGGACATGCACGAGGTCTGGACGTGCATGCATTCTGTGTCTGGGCGAGGTGACCTACTCATATAACTAGGCACCGTTTCAAGCCAACCCAGTAGTCCAGTAAAACTAATCCAGATTTATCTGGCGCTGCCTCTATGTGACTCAGTTGCCTGGAAGCATTAAAAATCTAAAACTGAAACTGGTAGGTTTTCTGTTACAGTTTACTTTTTTGTGACTTCCTAGTTGCTTTCCTGCACCCAAGGCCTCTTCTAATAAAGGATTTACTATAAAGGGAAGAATTTGCTCCCAATAGGGAATATATTTTTATTTTAACCATTGTCCTGCTGAACCTAGATATATCCTGTCTTTGCAAACAGTGTAGTTCCAGATCAGTTGGCTTCTGAAGAAGCCAACTGATCAGGATCAGCACTGTTTGCCATTAAGTATTTGAATTTGTATTAACAACCTGGATCAAGTAATCTGATTGGCTGAAAATTGGAAGTGGGTGTGGCATCTTAATTTATTTAGCATGATAAGGGTTTAAGAAAGAAAGCTTATGCTTGGCTGAGCTGTCAGCCTTCCTGACTTTGGATAATGGGGTTCCAGGTTCAAATCCTGCTAGAGGCAGAATTCAGCTTATGACTATGGCACTGCACTGCATACAGCTTTTCATTATCACCCTTTGCTCTCTCAATATAGCCAATCACAACTGCAGCAGACAACATTTTGAAATATTCTTAATAATTTTTCGAAGAAAGCAAGTCTTGATATTTCATGTGAATCGTCTGCTTGGCAGACGATTCACATGATATATCAAGACTTGTTTTCTTTGAAAAATTAAAAAAAAATAAAAATAAATGTCGTCTGCTACTTTGCAGATAATTCACATGAAATATCAAGATTTTTTGAGGATTTCCTATTTTTTTAGTTTCAAAACATGTTCTGCAGAATTACTTGGTTTTGTCTGAAAGCTGTAAAAATGACATTTTTGGAAAGGGTGACAGGGGTTTTCAGATTTTTTACCCAAAATTCAGATTTTTTCATCAGTCCTCCAGTCTCATCCTGATCAAGATTTGTTTTCTTTGAAAAAATTAGAAAAATAAAAATAAATGTCGTCTGCTACAATTTTTGCTTGGCACTTTAAGGGATAAGACTGGCCCACTGATAAGACCAAAGATGGTCTTAACCCTTAAATTGCCAATCACAACAATTGTCGTCTGCTTTGTCATCTGCTTGTGATTTTAAAAGTCATTTTTGCAAACAGTGTGGACCCAGATCAGACTGCTCCTTTCGGAGCAGTCTGATCAGGGTCCACACTGTTTACCTGTATGCAAAAATAGGTTTGAAAAGTTTGCAAGAATATTCAGCAGACGACATAAACAGACGGAATTTTCAGATGCAGGTTTTCTTGGCATTTTAAGGGTTAATGTTGAGACATAAAACACTAATTCTAATGCACTTGCATATGTAATGTGACGTCTGATTGGATAACGTCAAAACTTTGCGACGAATTATTCTGCGATACACTGTCAAAAACCCGATGTCATCACGTAACGTCGCTTCTCATTGGCTGGCATTTGGTTTTACGCAGTTCACAGCACTTGTCGCTTTGTGCAAATAGTACATTTTTTCAAAAGAAAAAATGAATAAATGCATAAGAATGGGGATAACTGCATTCACATTTGTCATTTGGAGAGGTAAATAGGCGGTTCTACGGTCGCAAATTATGTTTTACGGCTCCGCTGATGCGTTGCCATAAAACGAAATTTCCGACCGTAAAACCGCTGATTTACCTCCCCAAATGACAAATTTGAATGCAGTTATCTCCTAAATCTATAGATCCAGATAAGGCACTTATTCCATCCAAAAACTGCTGATATTTTCTTACTTCATGGAGATATAAGAAAAATGAAGTTTTTTAAAAGTAAAACATATTTTAACGAGTAATACTTAACCTATAGATAATGTGCTATTCTATTCTGTTTTCACACCTTCCACAGAAAAAACGACCTTTCAGTCGTTAATTAAAGTCTTAAACCAGAAGGTCCCTTAGGCAGTTACCTGTGTGACGTAACTCTTCCCGCTCAATTGACCACGTGTCAGTTTCTTTTATGTGTAAAACAATAGACACAATTAGGAGAGATAAGCGAGGGTGGGCGGAGGGAGATAATTGATTATCTATAGGTTAAGTATTACTCGTTAAAATATGTTTTACTTTTAAAAAACTTCATTTTAACTTCATAATACATTAACCTATAGATAATGTGCTAGAATTTGCAGAATAGGAGGGAGGTGCTCTCCTAATTCTAACACCAATAATATCTCACCACTTCTGGTTAAGACTCAGGAAACTCAAAGGAATCAGATACATTCTAATTCTATATTTAATAGAAAGAATGGTCTAGATTCACAAAATAGCTTTAAGGTGTTATGATCTAACAACCTTATATATATTAGTAGACTCTAGAGGAAGCCAGTTCTTAAGTCTCAGAGACCTAACATTGGCCCCCCCCCCTCTTCTTTTTTTCTTTTTGGGAAACAACAATTGGCTTCAAAAAGAAAAGGGAGTCATTGAGACATAACATAAATATTCCATCGCAAAGTAAGCTAGGAATATAGAAAATTTTGAAAACAAAATTTGTAAAACAAAAAGCCAAGACCATACACTGTAAGTAGTCTATGTAGGATCTTGAATAAATGAGAAAAAGTCTACTCGGTGGAGTTTCCTATAGATAACTGACATATGTAGATATTTTTGATAAAATTCTAGATATGTGAAGCTATGTAATTGTAATAGTCTAAGCTATTAGAATTATAAAGTAATTAAATTCTGTTAATTGGAGCGACAGGACAGTTTCCGATGAACAGACACAGACTTAAAATAACCATAATGTGTAATTATTTCCCTTGATCAAATTAAAGAAGGGGAGATAATAAAAGTAGATGGAGTTAACTTAACTATAACTAAGTTATCCATCAGAAGAAAAAAAAAGTATAGACAAACATAATGGTTAAAACTATTGCTAGACTAATTGTATAACGAATTTTAGTCAAGCAATAAAATAATACAGAGTTTGCATATAACTGCTGGGAAGAAAAAACAACCTAAACCATTGATAATTAGTTTTGTCATAGACATATAAAAGTGTTTGATGTCCTGACAAAAAATAAAGAATAAACTGTCAACATCATAACTAAAGAGTTTGACAGAGAATAAGTGAGATAAGAATAAGGTTGATCGCAGCAAACTGTATGACGGTCATAGTTTGGCTAAATCTTACCGTATTGATAAGATTAAACAATAATAAATAAGCTGGATAGAATCTTTCTATACCAGAAGATTGCCATGAAAAGTACTCCTGAGTAAATAATCATGGAAATCAAGAAATGTTAAAAATCCACTTTGATACGAATCAAAATGTTCATAAAAAGAGAAGGACTCAGAGAAAAAGTAATAGTGTGATAATCTCTGAAGAAAGATTATACAATAATACTGATTATTAATCTCAAAAAACACTTAATTTAAAAGTTAAGAGATAGTATTACTATTCTATACGCATATTTAAGAATAGTAAGAAATATATTAATACTAAATAAAAATTATACTACTGAACAAAATTCCCGCTATAAATCATAGGTTAAGCGTAACTATTATTTAAGCAAGGAATTATTAAACATATAACTCTCTATAAAATTACTGCCCGGAAATTTTATAGATAAACATTCAATCAAATTTTTTTAGAATTGAATATTAATAGAATAAAATCTATGTCTGCATAATTGGTAATTCCTGAAATATCAAATTACGTACTCGCAAATGAGTTCAGGAAGAAAATACATATATATACTCTCGAGATCTATGTGTAAACCATAGAGAGTAATAATATTATTACCGCGATCCCTGACGGAAGGGTAAAAAACATGTATATGAAAGAGATAATAATTAATTTAACGTCATATAGGTTTAAGATAAAATTTGTTTAATCTTTAACCAATATGCAGCAACAGTGACTCGATATTCTGTATTCGTACGTAGAAAAGGAGTACTTAGTCATAAGAATTTTGAATGATTGAAATAGAGATAATGGGATCTAAAAGGATGTATCTCCATGAACTGAATCGAAGGATAATATCCATTCTAAAAAACTAGGGCTTGTTTTAGGCTTAGTTTAACAAGCGTAGAACTGAATTATTTTCAAGTATTCATGAAGTCGTTATGCTCTGAATACTGAGAAAAATGTTAAAATATTGTTTAGGAAAATAAAAAAGTGACTGTTCCACAATGTTAGCTAGATTTAAACCTGGAACGTAGCGAGAAGGTCAATCTAATTTAAAAGTAAGATGAGAAAGATAAATAATGAAGATAGATATATAAATATCGGAATAATATATTATCTCCAACAATTATCAAATAATCTGAATGTTTAAAGGCATAAATACTACTCGAAAGTTTATTTACCGAATGTATAATCGGAGAAAACTTTCAGTATGTTCAAAAACGTATCACAAAAGTAAGATCTGACCAGGAACGTAGGTGCAGCACTTACTAAGTTGTGAAGTTAATATAAACATATTTTATATTATAAATTGAAGCAGTGCATTTCAAAATCATCGACATCTTGAAATGACTTATTGTGTGGAAAAATAAATAAATATCCAGTTTCGGAAAGATATTTATCTATATATATAGACCATTTTTGATGCGGACTGGAAATCAAGATATTAATCTTTGCATTATTCGCAAACTGAACTTGAACTCTTAGCGAGAATTACTATGATCCCTTTAACGAATGTAAACATAAAGGAGGGGTAAAGAGATAATTAAGAGTGTCTTAATTCTTTACCGGCTCGTATACTAATAATTAAGGATGTTTTCCCTTTTGTTTAAGCCTAGACTATAGATTGATTAATATAATTATAATAATATCTGCTATTATGAGGTAAACTCTCGTTAATTAACCTCTAAGCATATATCAAAAATATATATCAACATAATCTAGAGCTTCGGTAAGTTTAGAGGAAGGAAATGATTGACTTTGGCAGTTTCTGAATAGTTACAAAGTCAATAAAAAAAATATCAAAAGGAAAGTATTGTATATAAAATCTAATTTAGGCAATAATAATCTGTCACGTACTGAATAATTAATGCCTTTACTAAATATGTATCCATTTTCAATACCAAAGTGCAAGAAAATTTTGATTGACATGGACTCTAGTTATAAATAAAATATTAGAGGCATAGAGCTAGTCGAAGCAAAACTATTCCTCAATAAGATAAAGTAGACCTATAATATACGAGGATTAATTGGGTCTAGAATTATAATCATAATAAAATTATTATTCCAATATGAAGAATCTTCAGCGTAATAGATTCTTACTGAGGCAAAAATATCTGGTATATTGCTATCGTAGTCTTAAATGATCCAGAAGAAAAAATAAAACAGGCAAAGTAAAGAACGTATCGAATTATATCTATGCCTAAATATAAGATTTTTTTTTTTTTTTTTTTTTTTTTCTTATTTATTATTTTATAGCAGAGTTTAGACAGAACACGACTGACCTAGACTCTAATATAATCAATCAAAAGATAGTATAAAATAGAATAATAGCTTATCGGATCAACTATTTTCCATGTAGAAAAGGCAAAAGGAAAATATGTACCTCAACTAGAATTTTAAATCGTAGTAATCTAGAGAGGTAGCGAATAAATAAATAAACTGTTAATTTATTTATCTGGTTGGTGTAAATTTCCGATACCTTAAGAATGAAAAATTAATAGAAAGTAGAAAAGATCGATTGCTACTTTCTTGTCAATTTACTCCTTAGATTACATGCTGATTACATATCGGAGCATGTAGAAGAAAAACAGGGGAGGAAAGAAGAAAAATTTTTATATTTCGTGTATATTTTTCTTCTTATAAATAACGATAGTTTTATAGTTCACCTTTGCCCTAGAGCCGAATAAGGTGAATATGTAAGAAGTTAATCTCTTTGTAGCGAACAAACGAGATATAATTATAGCTGGAAGTATCTTCTACACTTAGTGAATGAATTGCGAATTTGATCGTAACCGATAATTCTTAATTCATTTTCAATAATAAATATATATATAGAATTTAAGTCAAGTTCAAAAGTAACTGGACAGAATTCAACAATATAAATGGCTACTAGGTATTAGAACCCATCGCTGTCATTCAATAACCTATAATCCAAGACTATACATGTCTATAGTGGTTATATATGAATATATGTTGAGCCTGGAACACACTAGTAATCCGACACAAAGTCTACGAAACTACTGCCCGGTGGAATTTCGTTAGAATGACCTGGCACTACTCTACGAAGTGCCTCCCGATGAAATTTTCGTTAGAGCCGGAATTTAAACGCTGTCTAGCGAATTAAAGAGATAAAAAATCATTTGAATGACCTGGCACTAGTCTACGAACTGCTGCCCGGTAAGAATTTTGTTATAGTCGGAAGTTTAACTCTTTCTAGCGGATAACAGAGATAAAACATAAGTTAATTTAAAATATTAATGGAATTACACACCTATAATAAGTCAATGGAATATTAAAAATTCTAGTCTGATTTGGGAAAGACTGTACAGAATTTTTTTGTATAAAAAGTTATTATGTATTTCACTTAATAACCTATATCCATTGACTTAAACGTGAATGGAGCTCTATGAACGATAATAGATTGTTCGGGAATTAGTAATCATTATTTTGACACTAGTTACCCGACACAATGACCGGACACTAATATTCGTAACTGTTGCCCGGTAAAGTTACAAGTAATTTGACAAATTGATCGGATAGTAGTATTCGTAACTCTAGTCCGATGAAAAAGGGAGATTATATATGAAAACTGAGCGGGCACAAGTATTCGAAACTTTTTCCCGAAGATAATTAATTATTAGGCAAAAATTGACCAGACACTTTCTGTAAAAGTTTGCCTGGTGAAAAATCAGAAATAATATAATAATATGACCGGGTATAAGTATCAGAAATATTACTGATACTTTGCCCAGTGAAAATTTTTTTTTTTTTAATAATTAGACATAATGACCGGAAGTTAGTATACGTGACTATTTTGTCCGGTGAAATATGTCAGAAACTAAGTCTTTCCAGAAAATAATTAAATTATTGACTGGAGACTAGTTGACTGGTGACTGGTGACTGGGTGACTGGTGACTGGTGACTGGGTGACTGGTGACTGGTGACTGGGTGACTGGTGACTGGTGACTGGTGCCTGGTTGACTGGCACCTGGATGACTGGTGACTGGTGCCTGGTTGACTGGCACCTGATTGACTGGTGACTGGTGAAGCTGACTGACTGGAGCCTGGTTGACTGGTGACTGGTGACTGGATGACTGGTGACTGGTGACTGGTGGACTTAGACTTTATAGGATACTAAGTACCCAAAGATGCCACCTTGATGGGTCTTACCCCGGCAGTATAGCCATATGGGGTGGGGCTCCCATCAGTAAAGAATTGTCTTATAACCCATCAAGGGTTGACAAGTTCTTTACAATCAGCTTCTCCACCATGAGAATCTTTAGCCAACTGAAGATCTCTGCAAACAAAAGTCCAGGAAAAAAAACATATCGTAATTGCTGAATAACCTGGAACGAAAAGAACAAAAATATTCTGCATATATAAACACGACTATCGAACCGATCGCGCACGAGCGTTGTGCCGAAAAGCGAGAGTCGCCAAAACGCATGTGGAAAAAGACCAGTCAAAAATACATGAAATCGAAAATTGAAAATTTTAAATAATAACACAGAAAGTGAAAGGAGTGATAAATAAACAAAAGAAAACACAAGGATACATAAATTTATCCGTGAGGAAAGAAATAATCCAAATTTCTATCACAGGTAAATAATCCTTGTTGAATTTCTTTGTCCACAGAAAAGAAACTGACACGTGGTCAATTGAGCGGGAAGAGTTACGTCACACAGGTAACTGCCTAAGGGACCTTCTGGTTTAAGACTTTAATTAACGACTGAAAGGTCGTTTTTTCTGTGGAAGGTGTGAAAACAGAATAGAATAGCACATTATCTATAGGTTAATGTATTATGAAGTTAAAATATTGTGGATACCCCCTCTTATCTGGAGCTACTGTGTTTGTTTGTTTGTTTGTGTTGAGGTTTTACGGCCCAGTCAACCCAATGGGGTCATGTCAAGCGCGGTCAGTTTACTTAACCACACGTTTACTGGGCAGGCTTAGTCCTCTAAGCGGTTAACCAGTATTGTGCACATTCTTTCGCCAGAAACTGACAACTGCCCTTCTTGAATCAGCGGAAGGGAGAGAATAACCGTAGAAAATATTTCATGATCAATCTCCACGAAAGAATGTTGCCGACCTCGGCGGGGGTTGAACCCGTGACCTCCTGGTCTTCAGTCGGACGGCGCATCCAACTGAGCCACCGAGGCCGGCTGGAGCTACTGTGTGGATACCCCCTCTTATCAGGAGCTACTGTGTGGATACCCCCTCTTATCTGGAGCTATTGTGTGGATATCCCATCACATCAGGAGCTATTGTGTGGATCCCCCTCTTATCTGAAGCTATTGTGTGGATACACCATCTTATCTGGAGCTATTGTGTGGATACCCCATCTTATCTAGAGCTATTGTGTGGATACCCCATCTTATCTAGAGCTATTGTGTGGATACCCCATCTTATCTAGAGCTATTGTGTGGATACCCCATCTTATCTAGAGCTATTGTGTGGATATCCCCTCTTATCTAGAGCTATTGTGGATTTCCCCTCTTATTTGGAGCGATTGTTTGGAAACCCCCTCTTATCTGGAGCTATTGTGTGGATACCCCCTCCTATCTAGAGCTACTGTGTGGATACCCCATCTTATCTAGAGCTATTGTGTGGATAATCCCTCTTATGAAATCATCATCATATCCTATTCAGAAAATCAAAACATTTTTTACAGAGTTTCCACACCTGAAAGTGTATACATTCCCTTTCACTCTTTGCATGCTGGGTAATTTTGCACGCTTTTTTGTTGTCTGTCGATTTTTTTGTTTTAAATTAACTTTTTTCAAAAATATCTTTCAGGAATACCATCAGAGTGTCAAACAGTTTGAATCCAGATTGGGCCTGACATTTTGTAGGGCCTGATCTGAGTCTAAACTGTTTGCAAAGGTTATCAGCAGATGACAAAAATTGCAACTAGCAGGGAAAGAGTTAAATACTGAAAAAAAAAAAAAAAACTTGCAGCAAAAAACTGCATGCTAAGAAACTAAATTGTAACTCTTCCCATGCAGAATAAATTAAGATGCCATGCCCAATTCTAATTTTCAGCCAATCAGATTACTTCATCCAGATTGTTGATACAATATCCATTGCAGATTCACAAACTTAATGACAAACAGTGCAGATCCAGATCAGCTGGCTTCTTCAGAAGTCAACCGATCTGGATTTACACTGTTTGCAAAGGCAGGGCATATCTTGGTCCGGCAGGACCAGGGTTAAAGGGAAAGGCAATGTAGAAAGAAAGTATGTCTATCAGGATAGAATGTTCCAAGCCAAAACTTTTGATACAAGTTTGATCAAAATCAGCTAGCAAATAAAAAAGTTATTGGATTTTAAGTATTTGAAAACCAACTGTCATGGAGGCTGCCATTTTTAGGCTTTGTGACGTCACATAGCCCTAATTAAATATGCATAATTAAAGTAAATAGCACATAGATGGTAATTTTGTCTTAATGTTTCTGAATATGTTTTCCTGAAGTGGTACGCAACTTATTTCCAAAAAAAAAAAAAGCTCTGGTTGTAAAAATAATGCAAAATTTTAAAGTTTAAAATTTTTGAAATCTCATTAAATATTCAAAATGGCATTGCCAATGTCGGTTATGTTAAATCCTTCAAACAATAATAACTTTGTTACTTCTTGACCAAATTTTGATCAAACGTATCAATTTTTACTGTTTGTTAGGCTCTTTATTGTGAAATATATTTTATATTAGGGTTGCGTTCCCCTTTAAAACTGACTGTACTAAACACATTGAGAAACACCATAATTATGAAAAGGTGCATTGACAGCAAAGGCTTAATTCAGATTGTGAATATATGGGTGAATAGCCAAACTGATCAAGTCTTCAAGCTGTATTTAACCTTACGTTAACTTGTTCATAAACACACGTTTTCAAGATATAATTAAGATTTTTTGTTTGCTTTTCGCCCACACTGATCCTCTTCTAAAAGGTTTACTAAATAAGTAAAAGAAAATGCTCCAAAGGGGTGCAAATCAATTCCTTTTAGAACAGACCCCTTTTCAGGAAAAAAAAAACAACAAAACAATCTTGACAAAACTGCCTCCCATGAAGGTGTGTGCATTCTCTGTAGTGTGATCAAAAAAGACAGTTCAAAATGTCAAAACAAAACAAAACAAAACAATACAGGACAAACTGACTGTCAAAATGACAAGTACACAGAAGGAGTTATTTTAACCTTTACCACTCTCTGGACATTTTCAGCAGATGACAGATTGATGATATTTTTCTTATTTTTCCCAGAAAACAGGATTTGACATTTCATGCAAATTGTCTCCTAAGGAGACAATTTGCATGAAAGGTCAAATCCTGTTTTCCGGGAAAAATAAGAAAAATATTTTAAAATGTCGTCCGCTGAAAATTTTACCCAGAGTGCTAAGCATTAAAGTTATTTTGGACAAAATCATAGATCTAAATAAGAGGTGGTATCAGGTAAATATTTTTCTTATTTCTGCATGGAAACATATTTCGTGGGTATTCATCTTAAGGGTCTTGGACAGGCACCTCTAATGAGAACCCACAACATAGGTTTTCGTGCAGAAATAAGAAAAATATCAATACTTTTTTCATGAAAAAAACACTTTATCTAGAGCCATGCATAATGCTATCATAGCATGATTCCAAGATAAGAAGTTTTAAAAGTAAAACATATTTTAACAAGCAATATTTAATGTCTTTAAGACAACTGAACTGTCGTTTTTTTCGGTGGAAGGTTTGAAATACAGAATAGAATAGCACATTATCTATAGGTTAAGGTATTGTGCAGTTAAAATATATTTTTCTATTAGTTTGATATAGAGAGTGTACATGTATTCATAGCTCCAGACATGGCGATAATGGTATTCATTATATACCCATCATGGCACTGCTTTCAAAAAGTACCATATTCTATCTAATTACCTCACATACTCCTATAAGCACACAGTCAAGCAATTCCGTAGTTTTCAGATTACAGCCAGTGTACTTTTTGTCTACTTCTTTACAAAGGCATATGTTGTGGGTACCCATTTGAATTGCATCGACTTGTCGATGCAATTCAAATGAGTACCCACAACATATGCTTTTATAAAGAAAATAAAAAAAAAAAGAAAACACAATAAGCATCATTTGATAAGTCCTTCAATGATCTTTGTTTAAGTGTATCCTTAGTATACGTGGATGCATATTTTGCCATAAGTTTCCCAGTAATTTTGAAAAACCTAAGCGCACGGTGCGGTAATTAGGTCAAATACGTTAATTTGGGAGAAGAACTCTATAAGCAATCCAGCTTTCATTCGAATCCCTTCATTATTTGAGACATTTATATGTGTATCACATGTACTATTATTTGTGTTGAGGTTTTACGGCCCAATCAACCCAATGGGGTCATGTCGAGCGCGGTCAGTTTACCTAACCACACGTTTACTTGGCAGGCTTAGTCCTCTAAGCAGTTAACCAGTATTGTGCACATTCATTCGCCAGAAACTGACAACTGCCCTTCTTGAATCATCGGAATGGAGAGAATGACCGTAGAAAATATGATCAATCTCCACGAAAGAATGTTGCTGACCTCAGCGGGGGTTGAACCCGCAACCTCCTGGTATCCAGTCGGACGCGCATCCAACTGAGCCACTGAGGCCGACACACACATGTACTATTAATGAAATAAAATATGTTTAAACCAAAAAGTAATTTCTTGCAGTCTGATCCATGTCTTGATTTTTCAAGATATGCCCTTTTCAATGATTTAAATATATACTAGCTCCAGAAATGGCAATAATGGTATTTATTGTGTACCTATTAATGATACTGCTTTCAAAAAGATAATTTTTGCAGTCTGACCCCATATCTCCATTTTCCAGATCCATTTCACATTCACTTAACCCATTGTAGACTGAATGAACTCTCCCACACTATATATTAGAAGATTCTAATTTCGATTTTAGGTATGTCAGGCTATGTGATTTAGATATTTCTAGAACAAAAAGGTTGAACTATTAGCTAACAGCTGAGACCCTGATCAGATGCGGCATTCTGCCGTATCTGATCTAGGTGCACCATTGCCAAATACCCTTTTGGAGGTCTCCAGACTACAATGGGCTTATGCTGATGCCATGCAGTTGAAGCAATTTAAGTTATGTTTCCATGTATTTTACTGTTCTAAATGTCTGTTAAAAACAAATTCAAATGAATAAATAGATCAGCTTTGACATTAAAGCATCATTCAAAATTGTAGCAGTTGACTTTTTTTTATTTTCAGGAAAACAGAGCTTGACATTTCATGCAAATCATCTGCATATCAGGCAAGTCACATGAAATATCAAGCTTAATTTCACAGAATAATAAAAAAAATCAATACATTTTGTATTTTAAAATATTGTCTGCTGCTGTTATTAAGATAATTGTAATAACCAAATGCAGACTGAACGAATTCCCCCACACTACATATTGGAAGCTTCTTATTTCAATTTTAGGTATGTCCAGCTATGAGAAAAATGGTTGAACTGTTTGCCAATTACCCTTTTAGGTGTCTCCAGACTACAATGATCAAACACATTGTTACTACAATGATATGATCTGGATGTGCCTAGTCTTCCGATCACACTCAATGAAAACCTTTTGTGAGATCATGTGATATGGGAACATCAACTCGACATGATACAGAGCATCAGATCATGTTACTGTAACAATAATATGAATTGATATTTAAGGATAATTTTTGTTTTTTTGCAATAAAACATATCTTGTGAGTACTCACTAGAATTGTATATTTTGGGGCTAAAAGTAACAAAAAGTTTCTTTATAATACTCTCCATATCTGGAGGTTAGGAAGTATATTTCTTCTGAATACTCTCACTATCTGGAGGTTAGAAAGTATATTTCTTCTGAATATTCTCACTATCTGAAGGTTAGGAAATATATTTCTTCTGAAAACTCTCACTATCTGGAGGTTAGGAAGTATATTTCTTCTGAATACTCTCACTATCTGGAGGTAAGGAAGTATATTTCTTCTGAATACTCTCATTATCTGAAGGTTAGGAAGTATATTTCTTCTGAATACTCTCACTATCTGGAGGTTAGGAAGTATAATATTTCTTCTGAATACTCTCACTATCTTAGGAAGGTTAGGAAGTATATTTCTTGCTGAATACTCTCACTATCTGGAGGTTAGGAAGTATATTTCTTCTTCTAAATACTCTCACTAGCTGGAGGTCAGGAAGTATATTTCTTCTGAATACTCTCACTATCTAGAGTTCGAAAGTATATTTCTTCTGAATACTCTCACTATCTGGAGGTTCGAAAGTATATCTCTTCTGAATACTCTCACTATCTAGAGGTTAGGAAGTATATTTCTTCTGAATACTCTATCTGGGGATTAGGAAGTATATTTCAGCTTCTGAATGACACTGTAAACATAGCCTGTCCTAGTGGATACTTCTACCTCCTTATTTGGATGGTTCCATATCCAATTTAAAGGACTGTCTAGTGTATCATTAATAGAAATTCTTGTATTTAATGCAAACAGTGTAGACTGTGATCGGATGCCACTTTCTGCGGCATCTGATCTGGATCTGCACTGTTTGCAACAATCCTATTTAATGGGGTGCTTAACAGGAATGGGTGAACTCATTAGATAAGAGGGAATATCATGTAAATATTTTTTCTTATTTCTCCAAGAAAACATATGCTGTGGGAACTCATTAGAAGCACCTTGCAGAAAGACTTCTAATGAGTACCACAACATGTTTTCATGGGGAAGTAAGAAAAAAATTCAATACATTTTTGGTTGAAAAAAAAAAAAAAAAAAAAACCTGATCTGCAGCTATGCACATAACACTGTGGCAATATATGGCCCTTAACCACAGATTGTGACAGGACCATCTTGAATATCAAATGTCCAATGAGCAGACCTATCAGAAAAAAATATCGCTATTATCATGTACACTTCCATTCTTTAGCATCGAGTGCATCCAGTTGTCGTACACGTCTCTTCCTCCATTGATACCATATAAATCCTATGAAGACGCAGACAACAGATTCTATATAGTAACCATCTAGTGTTGTTACACAGGTACCACCAGATTCCTTACATACCTATAAAAGACAAATGAGCAATAAGGTGTGTTTTTCAACAAAAATGTACACCACAACTGCTTTATAACACTATTGTTGTGGTCCATAGCATAAACCGTGTTAGTCAAACAACCCTGTTATATCAAAACAAAAATGTATAGATTATATTGAAAATTTTTTCAATATAATCTATACATTTTTGGGATCCATCTTTGAACCGTGTTATATCCAAAACCGTGTTATAACGAGCCATGTTATAAAGAGGTTGTAGTGTATTGATATTTTTCTTCATTTCGCTATGAAAACTTATGTTGACAGTACTTATTAGAAGAGCCTCACAAAGTTCTTTCAAATAAATACCCGCAACATATATTTTCATGGAGAAGAAAAATGTTTTCCTGATACCATCTCTTATCTGGAGCTATGAATATGAGAAGGACTTGCTAATGAGGACTGTTTGATCATAATTCTGGGATAAGTCTCTCTAGCTCTCTATAAAACATTGTGAAGTGAAGTGAGGGCATATTCTTCCCTTTTAAAACAGCCTCTTTTCAAAGTGATACAAAACAATTCTGAGCTGCCTCCCTTGCAATTGTATCATTTCCTCTTTAACCCTTGTCCTGCTGAACCCGGATATACCCTGCCTTTGCAAACAGTGTAGATCCAGATCAGTTGGCTTCTGAAGAAGCCAACTGATCGGGATCTACACTGTGTGTCATTAAGTATGTGAATTTATAGCAACAATCCAGATCAAGTAATCTGATTGGCTGAAAATTAAAAGTGGGCGTGGTATCTTAATTTATTCAGCACGTCTATATAGGTAACGGAAATGAACTGTTTTATTCTGCAACAAATCAGAAGATGATGTGAAAAGCCACCATTTCATGACTTTTTTTAAGAATTTTTCTGACCTCATTTTCTGTTTCCTGGATGTAAGACCGTGTAACATCATTTTTTTGCATCAGATATGTTTGTTTGTTCATGTTTTTCATATTGCAGTTTTACAGCCCAGTCACTTTACCTGATCACACTGTTCCAGGGCCGTCTTAGTTCTCAAAGCAGTTAAACAGTATTTGTATGCATTCTTTTGCATGAAACTGACAATTGCCCTTCTTGAATTAGTGGAAGGGAGAGAATGACTGTAGAGTATATTTCATGATCAATCTCCACAAAAGGATGTTGTCGGATTCTGCAGGGACTGAACTCGTGACCGCCTGATCACAAGTTGAAATGTACATCTGCCTCAGCTACCGAGGCCGGCATCAGATATGCTACAAATAGATGTAAATGCATGAGTTACAGTGGAGGGGGGGAGGGGGGGGGGGGGGGGTTCGTCAAACAATGGTGGAAAGCTGGGAGAACCTGAAGGAATCAATCGCATATTTGTGGATCTTTAGTGTGATAGAATCTTGATTTATTTCTTGCGCTATGTACTTATGATTGGATCTACATTACAACTGACCTCCAACCTGTCATTTATTACTCAAAAGTTCAATTAAACTTACATGTATATCATCAGCAGTATAACATGAGCCATCTGCTCCTTCACATGACTTCCATGTTATAAAATCCACAAACCAGAGAGCTACTGTTGTAGGCCAGTTACCACCTAGAAAAATAGAATGTTACATGAGATGTATCAGAAGAAAGACTACAGTCAACCCTCTTTATATCCACACGCGTTACAATGACAAAATTCTTTATAATGACAATTTGAATGTCACGAAACCTTCGCCCAAAAGGTGACAGTTAATGAGATATGCAAGAGTACTGCATTAAAACTTCAAGCAATATCTACTTTGGATATTTGTTAGAATTGCCTCAGAGAGGCAATTCTAACAAATACCCAAAACATAATCTTCTATGAAGAAATAAGAACAAGGCCTTTCTTACATATCATTCTGTACATTAAGGATTCTTTACAATAGCAAATTCATTTTAATGGCAACATCTTTGGGAACAAATGCTGTCATTGTAACGAGGGTTCATTGTACCTAGGGCCTTTACCAACCAGCTCATCATACACAGAGCTTAGATAAGATGGATATCCAAATCAACACTTTTTTCTTATTTCTCAATGAGAACACATTTTCATTGTCAGAGAAAATAAGAAAAATATCACTACTTTTTGGCTTGAAAAAAGTCCTAATCTGGAGCTCTAGGCCCAGTTGTCTAAAGCAGCATTAGCTTAACAAGCTCGTTAGTGGTCAAAATGTTAACTGTTCTGGTAAGTACAATATCTAATTCACAGGTATTTTTGCTGAAAAAATGTGAGTAGCTTTTGCATTTGCAAAAGCTACTCACATTTTTTTCAGCAAAAAAAATTAGCATACATGCCATATTTAATGATAAAGATTTAACAATATGTTAACTAACGACATCATTAGTTTTGAACAACTGGGCCCTGAATGCTATGCCTTTACTGTTCCCATTCAGGGTCAACATAATTAGGACACTATGAGCAACATCAGAAGATGACAAATTGGTGTTTTTTTTTTTTTTTGTTTTTTGTTTTTTTTTGTCTTCTTTTTTCCAGAAATTTGTGACTCCCTTAAACCCTATTTTCTCAAATACAGGTACATTTTAAAATGTCATCTGTTAAAATCCAGCAAGTCAATGGGGCTTCTCTAAAAGGTAAAAATCTCTCTGTCCTCATTACAATAGTAACACTCCAAAACAAAATTGGTTCTAATTACAACAGTAACACTTATCAGAGAAGCCAATAACTTTTGTTACAGTGGTCTTTCTTTGAAGTGGTAGGGCGTTCAAATGTGAGCGTTTTTTTTGTTTGTTTTTTTTTTTCTCTTGAAGATATATTTCTACATCCAAAGATGATTATAATAGACATACCACCAGACAAGAGAGATATCCACATAAATATTTTCCACATTTTTCAAAAAAAAAAAATTAAAAACAACATGCAATCATAATACTCCACCACTATTGTGTGGGCGGCAGATAACTCTACTAAATGAGAAAATTTGCCTATTAGCAATCCCAAACCTGATTTTCACAATACCAAGGCACATACCAAGTTTGGTGAAAGTATGGACAGACATACAACAGACAGACAGACATACGGATGACTAACATGAAACCATAATACCCAGCCACTATTGTTGTCAGGGTATAAAAATGGCAAAAAAATATAGTGGGTTCTCTTTGTCTGAAAATATTCAAAAATGATTATCCACAGCATATGTCTTCATGGAGAAATCAAAAAAAAAAAAAAAAAAAAAAAAAAAAAAAACAAAGACAAAAAAATAATTTTGGAAAATAACTAGTGCCTTAATAGCAAGATCTATGAAATAACAAGTAAATTTACTGTGAGATTGAAAGTGGGGTCTTTAACACTTAGCACGCTGGGGAAAAATTTCAGCAGACGATATATTAAAATATTTTTCTTATTTTTCCCAGAAAATAAGTTGGAGACAATTTGCATGAAATGTCAAAGCTTATTTTCCATGAAAAACAAGAAATCTATCATGAATTTGTCTTCTGCTGAATTAGTAACGGTTAACACCACAAAATCTTACTTACCTAGATTAGCGACTGTATTCAACAATGTCATATAAGTGCCCCCTATGGTGGGGTCACTGATTTTAGCATTGAATGCCATCTGGGAGACAAACATACTGTACACAAACACCTGAAAATATTATAATTACCGTATAAACACTAAATATTTGGACAGACAAGCTTGAACAAACAGTACAGACATAGAACAATCTGCATCTAAAGAAGAAGTTTGATCAGGGTGTACACTGATTGAATATCTTAACCCTTGTCCTGCTGAACCTGGATATACCCCGCTTTTGCAAACTAGAGATCCAGATCAGTTGGCTTCTGAAGAAGCCAACTGATCTGGATCTGCACTGTTTGCCATTAAGTATGTGAATTTACAGCAACAATCCAGATCAAGTAATCTGATTGGATGAAAATTAGAAGTGGGCGTGGCATCTTAATTTATTCAGCAGGACAAGGGTTAAACAAACCCACACCCAGCTCTAGATAAGGAGCTATTTTTTTCAGCTGAAAATACTGGGCCCAGTTATTCAAACTATCGTTAGCTTAATGGGTTTGTTAGTGGTAAAAATGTTAACTTTTCGTAAACACAATATCTAATTCACAGGTATTTTGCTGAAAAAAATGCGAGTAGCTTTTGCAAATGCAAAAGCTACTCAAATTTTATCAGCAACAATATTAGTGTATATGCCATATTTTATTATCACAGGTTTAACGATATGTTAACTCCTGATATCATTAGTTTTGAACAACTGGGCCCTGATATTTTTCTAATTTCTCTGCAAAAAAAATACACTGTGGGTACTCATCACAACTGCCCCAGTGAGGCACTTCTAATGAGTAAACAAATAATATATTTTTATAGAAAAATAAGAAAAATATTATATGGAGCTTTGGGTACACTAAACCTATGATTTTCGTAGAAGGTCCCTGGTTATCTCCAGGCACTCTGGTTTCTTCCTCCAGTCAGTTTGGTCAATTATGAGAAGGCAAACCTGCACTGAAAATGGTGTTAACATAATTACTTGAAATATTAGTACATTAAATATCTTAACATTTCAAAAACTTTGTTCCTAAAGTTTTTGGCCTAACTTTTGCTTTTTATGCAATTGTTTCCTAAAATACTTAGTGGAATGGTAAACATTCTCACTAAGGACACTGCAGAGCTAGGCTGATACATATGATATATTATGGTAGTAAAGTTTCAGCGGAACTAGCTCTTTGTCAACAGAACTAGATCTTTGTCAACAGAACTAGCTCTTTGTTGTTGGAACTAGCTCAGACAAATTTGGTCATTATTCGTCTACACAATTTTCTATCCTATTATTTTTCTGCTTATTTATAATGCTTCATGCTTATGGGCTCAAAACTCAGAAAATTGAGAAATTTCAGTTCGGTGATCAATAGCTGTGGCAATTTTTTGTTCAAGCCCTAAGGATTTCTACAAAAAATTCTTACCAAGAACAAAGTTTTCAGAGAAAATAATTATGATTGATATTTCATGTAAATCATCTGAGCTGCTTATTTTTATTTTTAAAAATAAAATAAGGCTTGATAATTCACATAAAATGTTACGCCTTATTCACTCTGAAATTAATAAAAAAAATAAGAAATCTAAATGTTGTTTGCTGCAGTTATGACTGGCACTTGAAGTGTTAGTTTGTTTTATTTGGAGTTTTATGGCCCAGTCAACACCATTAAAGTCATAATGTACTGAGTCAGCAAGTTAACCTGTACACTCTTTTCATGGACAGGCTTAGTCCTCTGAACAGCTAGTCAATACTTTGTGTGCCTACTTATACAAGCAACTGACAAATGTCTTTGAAACAGCAGAAAGGGGAAAATAATCGTAGAAATTATTCCATGATCAATTTATGTGGCAGAGCTGCGACACCTGGATATACAGTTAGATGTGCTACAGACTCCACTATAAAGTCCTGGGCCCAGTTGTTCAAAACATTGTTAGCTTAACAAACTCTTTAGTGGTCAAAATGTTAACTGCCCTAGTAAGTACAATATCTAAATCACAGGTATTTTTGCTGAAAAAATGTGAGTAGCTTTTGTAAATGCAAAAGCTACTCACATTTTTTCAGCAAAAATATTAGCATATATGCTATATTTGATGATCAAAGTTTTAACGATACGTTAACTAACAACATCGTTAGTTTTGAACAACTGGGCCTTGCATTTTAACACTTACCAGGCTATAGGCAGATTCAGGAGATGACAAATTGGTGATATTTTTTCTTATTTTTCCAAGAAAATAGGGTCTGACACTTCATGCAATACACATTAACCTCTTTAAAACATGGTTTGCTTTAACACGGTTTTGGATACAACACATTCAAAGATGGATTCCCAAAATGTATAGATTATATAGAAAAATGACCATTTTATGGTCATTTTTCTATATAATCTATACATTTTGGTTTGGATATAACATGGTATAACTAACACAGTTTATGCTTTGGACGCCAACAATAGTGTTGTGAAAAGAGACTGTGTTGTATTGTCTCCTTCGGATCCTACTTTCTAAAATAAAAAAAATATTTCAAAATGTTGTCTACTGAAAATTTTACCCAGCATGCAAAGTGTGAAGGGTTATAGTAAATTCTGACCTGATGAAGAGCATAACTGGCGAGTATGAGAATGTAGAAGTAGGCTGGGAACTGGCCCCTTGTCTCTTGTACATTATGAGAAAGATAGACGATAAAAGCGTAAAACAGTCCAACAATGATTCTGAAAAGATAAAAAAAAAAACAATGTATAGCAATGATTCTGAAAAGATAACAAGAGGCCCAGGAAACACAACTTGCTCACCTGAGTGAAATAGCCACAGCAGATATGCAGATGTTAAGCAGCATTTTTTCCAATCCTGTCATTGCGACTAATGAAAGGATCATCATTTGAGCAGTTCTTGGTTTTGAAGAAGAAAAATGTGTTTTTTATTATAATATTATTCTAATTGTCAGCCAATCAGATAACTAGGGCCAGGTTGTTGATACAAATTTACATACTTAATGGCAAACAGTGTAGATCCAGAGTTAGTTCTTCAGAAGCGAACTGATCTGGATCTTCACTGTTAGCCAGGGCAGGGCATATCCAGGTTTCAGTGGGACCAGGGTTAAGAAGTCCTATGTTACTATGGGCAAAGTATGACCAAGTGAAGACACATCTACAGGCAGCCACATGGATTTTTCCAAATTTTAGGAGAAGTATGGCAAGGAGTTATGGTTTTGGAATATTTAGGGTAAGTATGGTAGGTATGACATTTGCCATGTTTAACAGTGTAAAATGCACTTTCTTTCATGGAGATTTGATCATGAAATATTTTCTACGGTCATTCTCTTTGTTGTGTTGAGGTTTTACAGCCCAGTCAACCCAATGGGGTCATGTTGAGTGTGGTCAGTTTACCTAACCACACATTTATTGGGCAGGCTTAGTCCTCTAAGCGGTTAACCAGTATTGCGCACACTGTTTCGCCAGAAACTGACAACTGCCCTTCTTGAATTAGTGGAAGGGAGAGAATGACCGTTGAAAATATTTCATGATCAATCTCCACAAAAGAAAGTTGCCGACCTTGGCGGGGGTTGAACCCGCAACCTCCTGGTCTCCAGTCGGACGGCGCATCCAACTGAGCCACCGATTGATTGTGTTGGGGTTTAACGACACGTCAACCCTTGTGGGTCATTTTGTGTCGTCTCCCAGAGAAAGGGAGAAGAGTGATAGAAGAGATAGTCGAAGAGATGAAAGAGAGGAACAGGGAAGAAAGAGGAACAGGAATGAAAGTGAAGAAACAGAAGAAATAAAAACATTCCCCCTCTCCCCTTACCTGCTACAAGGATAGCAGGCCTTGCCCAACTGTAAGCCAATATCTGTTGGACGCCCCGGTGACATAAGATACAAGACACCTTCGCACCACCCGACCACCCCCACTGAGCCACCGAAGCCGGCACGATCATTCTCTACCTTCTGCTGATTAAAGAAGGGCAGTTGTCAATTTTCTGGCAAAAGAATGTGTACAATACTGGTTAACCGCCTAGAGGACTAAGCCTGCCCAGTAAAAGTGTGGTTAGGTTAACTGACCACGCTGGACATGACCTAATTGCATTGACTGGGCCGTAAAACATCAACACAAAAAACCAAAGTGTAAAATGACTGGAGAATGCATGCATGCGTAAGTGTGTTTGTTAGCAGGAAAGTTAGTTTGTTTGTTTTCAAGAAGATCTTCATAGACTTAGTATTCCTTCATATTTACAAATGACAAGAAGTGGAATAACTCCTCATCCAAACAGAATGACTTTTCAAACCTCCACAGATTAACTTGTATGTTTGAGTTGGAGTTTTACCTCCCGGTCAAATCTGTTAAGGTCATGTCAAACTGGTCAGTTAACCTATTCACACTTTTCCTGGGCTGGCTTTGTCCTCTAAGCAGTTAACCAGTACTTGAGGAACCACTTTCATCAGTAACTGACAACTATCGTTCTTGAATCAGTGAAGGGGGAGAAAGGCTGTAGAAATTATGTCATCATCAATCTCCATGAAAGTTACATAGCTGAGTTGGGATTCGATCTTGCAACCCCTGCACCTGCAGCCAGACGACTGCACTATGGAGCCCGGCAAATAGAGTATTCTCCTTACCTAAACAGAACAGCTTTTAACCCTGGTCCTTCTGAAATCAGTGGAGATCCAGATCAGTTGGCTTCTTCAGAAGCCAACTGATCAGGATCTGCACTGTTTGATATAAAGAATGTGAACTTGTATCAACAATCTGGATCAAGTAATCTGATTGGCTGAAAATTAAATGTGGGCGTAGCATCTTAATTTATTCACAATGATAAGGGTTAAGAATTTGCTCAGGTCAATAGTATGTGTATTCACTGGCAAAATAAGGAGGAATAATTTTACCTAATTGGAATAGCTTTTAACCTTTACCACTACATGTATATAGGTAAATTCAGCAGATGACAAACTGATGATCTTTTTTCTTATTTTCTGTGAAAAATGTTCCAAACTTTTGTCTGCTGCAATTTTACTCAACATGCTAAATGTTAATCCTTGTCATGCTGAATAAATTAAGATGTCACACCCACTTCTAATTGTCAGCCAATCAGATTACTGGAACCAAGTTGTTCATACAAATTAACATACTTAATGACAAACATTGCAGATCCAGATCAGTTGGCTTCTTCAGAAGCCAACTGATCTGGACCTACACTGTTTGTAAAGGCCGGGTATATCTGGGTCAGTAGGACAAGGGTTAAGCCTAAGAGCTCCATACATCAACATCACATGTATACTTGTACTCATTGATGAAAAAAGGCGGAATAATCTACTGTACCTAAATGGAATGGCTTTTAAGAATATCTCCAATGGTCTTGGTCCTGCTGTATATTTACTGATGAAAAGAGGTAGAAGGATTTGTATAGGCACCATGGGAACAGCAAACAATGCTAATGTCTCTTTTGGCATTCCGGCCTCTATCAGTTTCAAACCTGATAATGAGTCTGCAGCTGCAAAGGCTATCTGCAAATAAAAACATTAAACTATAATATCCCGCCATTATCGTGTCGTGGGCAGATAACTCTGTCAAACACTGACGAAATTTGTCCATTAGCAATCCCAAACCAGATCTCCTTAATATCAATACATGTACCAAATTTGGTTAAAAACCCTTGACATTTACTCAAGTTATCGTCCAGAAAAAAAATTTGGGAGAAATTTGCCCATTAGCAATCCCAAACCAGATCTCCTTAATACCAATGCATGTACAAAGTTTGGTTAAAATCCCTTGACATTTACTCAAGTTATCATCAGGAAACGAAAATTTGGGCATGTCTCGGGCATATAACTCTGTCAAAATTTGACAAAATCTGCCCATTAGCAATCCCAAACCAGATCTCCACAATCTCAGTAAACATACCAAGTTTGGTGAAAATCCACTGATGTTTACTCAAGTTATCATCTGGAAATGAAATATGGACATACGACTGACGGACAGATGGACAGACGAACGGACACACGGATGTCCAACGTGAAACCATAACACCCTGCCACTATCGTGTGGCAGGGTATAAAAACATACAAAGAGCACATAACACCATGCAGCATGCTATAAACAATGGCTCACCATGCAATAAAAACTTGAAACGATAATACCCCGCCACTATTGTGTGGCAGGCAGATGACTCTGTGTGCCAAAAAAATGAAATTTGCCTATTAGCAATCCTAAATCAGATCTCCACAATATCAATGCACATACCAAATCTGGTGAAAAACTGTTGATACATGTATTTACTCATTATCATCCGCAAAGGAAAGTAAGACAGATGGATAGACACATGGACAACCAATGTGTTGTTGTTTTTTTTTGTTGAGGTTTTACGGCCCAGTCAACCCAATGGGGTCATGTCGAGCGCGGTCAGTTTACATAACCACACGTTTACTGGGCAGGCTTAGTCCTCTAAGCGGTTAACCAGTACTGTGCACATTCTTTCGCCAGAAACTGACAACTGCCCTTCTTGAATCAGCAGAAGGGAGAGAATGACCGTAGAAAATATTTCATGATCAATCTCCACGAAGGAATGTTGCCGACCTCGGCGGGGGTTGAAATCATTACACCTTGCCACTATCGTGTGGTGGGGTATAAAAATATCAAGAACATACAACTGTTAACACCAGGTAGAATACTTTAAACTTTAGCACTCACTAAGCAGATTTGGCAGACGACATTTTGAAATATCTTTATTATTTTTTTGCCAGACCATTTGCATGATATGCCAAGTCTATTTTCTGGGATAAATAAGAAAATATTTCAAAATGTCAACTGCTAAAATTTTTACCCAGCATGCTGAATGTTAAACCTTAAATTGTCCTACAGATTTGTAGCAAATGTCATTCTAACTTCTTTTTTCTGGGAAAGTAATACTTGACATTTTATGCACTATGCACACAATTTACATGAAATAGCAAGACATTAGCTCGGAAATAATGAAAAAAATAAATTAAATACCATCCGCAGCTGTTTTGACTGGGAATTTAACTCTTTCCCCGCTTGTGGTGACTTTTGTCATTTGCTGATAATCTTTGCAAACGTTTTGGACTCAGATAAGGCCCAACAAAACATAAGGCCTGATCTGGATCCAAACTGTTTGACACTCTGATTGTACTCCTGAAAGAATTTTTTATAAAAAAAGTCAATTTAAAAAATAAAAAAATCCACAAACGACAAAAAAGCATGCAAATTACCCATTTTTACTAATATTGTACTGACATTTGGCCAATTTTGCCAATATTGTACTGACATTTGGCCAATTTTGCCATGAGAATAAGAGTTACGAGGGATGTTCGAAATGAATTGCTTATTGTCCTCTAACTCGATATCCACGTGGGGCACGATAAAAACCAATACATACCTGTATAGGGCTATTCAATATCTACACAATGGTGTATAAATGTACATGTTAGACTAAGTGTAAGACATAAAATTTGCCATTTGAATACACGCAGTCATTGACCACTGCAGTAAAAATGGCTGGTAGAAGTGTCGACAAAAAAGATGAAATACGGGCTTACATCAAAGCTCGCTCAAAACTTGGTTGTTCTTTGAAGAAGCTGATGACTGAAAATTCTACTGCTTTTGGACCTTCTTGTGTGTCTTATGACACAGTTCGGCGGTGGAAAAAGAAATTTGAGTCTGGTGTAGAGTCCATCAAAAATGCACCGAAATCAGGTAGGCCAAAATCTGCATCTTGTAAAGAAATCATTTCCAAAATAAAGGAAATCATTGAAGGAGATGCCAGATTTACAGTTCGTGATATTGCACGAAAGGTAGGCATATCACTATCAACAGTTCACCTTATTTTGAAGAAGCATTTGAAAGTCAGAAAGATTTCTGCTAGATGGGTGCCACATCTGTTGACTGACGAGCAAAAGAGGCAACGGGTTAAAGTGGCCAAAAAGCTGCTTCAAATGTTTCCAAAATATGACAAAAAGCAGTTTGCCAATGTCGTCACAGGTAATGAAACCTGGGTCCATTATTATGAGCCCGTCAGCAAGGTTAGCAATAAGATCTGGGCCACTAAACACAGCAAACGCCCAATAATTGCCAAACGTTCTTTGAGTACAAAGAAGGTTTTGTATGCAATCTTCTTCTCTGGTGAAGGAGTCGCAATAAAAGTGCCAGTGAAAAAGGGCAAAAGCATCACCGGAAAGTATTACAAAGGCGTAGTACTGAAGAAACTGAAAAAATATTATCAGAAACGACGCCCTGACACTGGTTTTAAACATGTCCGTCTTCTACATGACAATGCCCCAGCTCATACCTCCACAATAGTTACGGTGTTTTTGAAGAAAGAAAAAGTAACTGTTTTGCCTCAACCCCCGTATTCCCCAGACCTTGCCCCATGTGATTTCTATTTGTTTCCGAAATTGAAAACATGCCTTGCTGGGCGGAAATACCAGTCCCGACAGGCACTTGGATCTGCCATTCATCAGTACCTTATTACTGTGCCCAAATCAGCGTACCGTGATGCCTTCAAGAAGTGGATACATCGGCTGAAACTTTGCATTTCTAGCCACGGGGAGTACTTCAAGGGCATGAAATGAGTACTTTTGGACTAACTTGAAATTTGAAGTCTCCAGATAGACATAAGCAATACATTTCGAACATCCCTCGTATATGTAACTGTTTTAACTAATATTGTACTGACATTTGGCCAATTTTGCCAAGAGAACTTACACTGACAATGAATCCATATGATTATCAGGCACCCAAGGCACAAAGAGGCAATGCCAAAAAAGTAAATTCCTTCCTTTTAGAGTAGACCCCTTTTCAGAAGGGAGGTAAAAACACTTTGACAGAGTTGTCTCCCCTGAAAGTGTATATATATATATTCCCCTTAATTGGTACAAACTGTTTATGAAGTTAGCAATAAAATCACTGTTTTAACACTTAGTATTAGGACAGACACGTCAGAGCAAACAGTGTAGAGCCAGATAAGAATGTTTTGTTTGATCAGCGAGTGAGCTACAAAGTTTTTCACTCATTCAACAGTTCTTTGCTATATGAATAGTTAATAAATGCCAATTCTAATTTTAGGACAAGTATGGTAAGGATGTTAGGGTGTCCAATAATTAGGAAAAATATGGTAGCTTTAGATAACGGGATCTATAAAAATGTTTTTCTTACTTCTCTACAAAAAACACGAGCTGTGGGTAGCCATTGGAATTGCCTTAATGAGGTTATTTCACCTTGGAGAGGTGATTCAAATGAGTACCCAGTACCCACAACATGTTTTATTAACTCTTAACCCTAGTTCTGCTGAACCCAGATATGCCCTGCCTTTGAAAATAGTGTAGATCTAGATCAGTTGGCTTCTGAAGAAGCCAACTGATCTGGATCTGCACTTTCATCATTAAGTATTTGAGTTTGTATGAAATACTTGGATCAAGTAATCTGATTGGCTGAAAATTACATGTGGGCTTGGCATCTTAATTTACTCAGCATGACAAGGGTTAAAGTGTGAAGCAAAACTGTAGCAGTGCCATCTTGAATTTTTTTTTTTTATTTTATTTTTCAGAGAAAATAAGACTTGGTATTTCATGTAAATCGATTCACATGAAATGTCCAGACTTATTTTCCTAAATACAAAAAAAAAAAAAACAACAACCCCGCCCCAACACCCCCACCCCCCCCCCCCCAACAAAAAACAAAAAACAAAAAAAAAAAACATAAAGTCATTTGCTACTATCTTGCTTAGGGTTTTAGGATAAATAAGAAAAATACCAAAACGTTGGGTTTGAAAAAAAAAAAGCATCCTCTCAAGAACGAAGAAAGTCCATAGGAGTCATTACCTTTGATGTTAGAAGTATGATTGTGTATGATATAATAGCAGGTAATCTGATGACTTTATATAGCTGTTTATAGGTTTCAACAATGCCATGTTCGGGGTCCACCTCTGGGTCAGGGTGTTCTCGTTTCAACATCCACACTAGAGTTGTTGTCACAAAGAAAATTATACCCCAGAAATAAAAGAAACCTGAAAAATAAATACATGTATACAACACATCGGTTATCCAGAGGCAACTAACCAACAGAGAACAAGGAACGCAGTTAAGAAAATCAATAGGTGGGAATAGGGAGTAAGTACCTATCTGAGAACAACTTACCACTGATCAGTCTGACCTGTGGTAAATTGTTCTCAGACAGGTACTTACTCCTTATTTCTGCTTATTACAGATGTTAACTGTGTTCACTGTTATCTGCAGCATTAATTGTATCTGGATAACCGGTGTGTATAAGCAGGGATTGATAAGTATCTGTGCAGTCTGGTCAAGACCTGTCCACTTCCAGAATTAATGGGAAAAATAAGAATATAATTATCAATTTTAGTCTGCTATAGATTAATGCTTAGCACTCTGGGTAAAATGTTCATCAGACGACATTTTGAAATATTTTTCTATTTTTCCCAGGAAACAGGATCAGACATTTCATGCTTATTGTCTCCAATGGAAACTACTTGCATGGACTGTCAAATCCTGTTTTCTGAGAAAACTTAGAAAAAATCATCAATTTGTCATCTGCTGTATTAGTCAAGACCTGTCCACATAAAGAATCAATTGGTTATGTAAACTATAATTCTAATGCACTCGCGTATGTAACGCGACATCTGATTGGATAACGTCAAAAATTTGCGACGGTATATTCTACGACATACTGTCGCAAATCCGACGTCATCACATAACGTCGCTTCTCATTGGCTGGCATTTGGTTTTACGCAGCTCACAGCACTTGTCATTTTGTGCAAATAGTACATTTTTTCAATAGAAAAAATGAATAAATGCATTAGAATGGGGATAACTGCATCAAATTTGTCATTTGGGGAGGTAAATCGGCGGTTTTACGGTCGCAAATTACGTTTTACGGCTCCGCTGACGCGTCGCCGTAAAACGAAATTTCCGACCGTAAAACCGCCGATTTACCTCCCCAAATGCCAAATTTGAAAGCAGTTATCCCCTAATTATGTAGAGCAATGTTGGGACACTGATCAGATTATTTGGCTTCCCAGGAAAATCTAGAATCATTAGTATATAAAATGACATTACAAACCCCTCCTCTTTCTGTCAATGCACCCACCGCCCCAGTCACTGCACCTCACCCCTTGCTCAAGCAATCACAAACATTTACTCTATACTAAATTATCATATACAAATTGTATAAACATGACCAAGTTGAAAGGTCATAAGTGTATTTATTCATAAGTATTTTTTTAGATTTTTGTCAAGACATGATTACTTGCTACATTAAACCGTTTTAGTCTGGAGACCCCCAAAAGGGTAGCTGGCAAACAGTGCAGACCCACATCAGACATTGTAGAATGCAGCATCTGACCAGGGTCCCCACTGTTTGCAAATACATGTAGTTTAGCCATTTTTCTGTAGGAAAACCTAAATTACAGAGCCTGACATACCTATTTGTTTGTTTGTGTTGAGGTTTTACGGCCCAGTCAACCCAATGGGGTCATGTCGAGCGCGGTCAGTTTACCTAGCCACACGTTTAATGGGCAGGCTTAGTCCTCTAAGCGGTTAACCAGTATTGTGCACATTCTTTCGCCAGAAACTGACAACTGCCTTTCTTGAATCAGTGGAAGGGAGAGAATGACCGTAGAAAATATTTCATGATCAATCTCTACGAAAGAATGTTGCCGACCTCGGCGGGGGTTGAACCCGCGACCTCCTGGTCTCCAGTCGGGCGGCGCATCCAACTGAGCCACCGAGGCCGTCTGACATACCTATACTGAATTTCTACTCTATATAGTGTGGGGGAGTTTATTCAGTCTAAAATGGGTTTAAACATTTAGCAAGTGATTTCTGCTTTGACACATGCATATTCATGCCTACCAATAACAATTCTGGGTAAATATTTCAACTGCCTAAAAGACAATTTGCATTAAATCTCTTACTGTTTTCTAGGAAGAATATGGTAAATGTCCTAAAATTTCGAACACTTTATTCCATACTATTTTGGCCTAAATTTTGCTTTTTATGCTGTTGCTTCTGAAAACACTTAGTGGAATGGCAAACAGTATTGACCCAGATCAGTCTGTTCCTTGAGCATTCTGATCTGGATCTATACTGTTTCCATGACATTTTGTCAGCAACTTTGGTGTACAAAATTTTGGGAGATTTACCATAAGAAAATTTTCTAGGAAGAATAAGAAAAGTTATCTGCTGAACTTGTCCATAATCTACAGTCGAACCTCAATGGCTCGAACATCTTTGGGACCATGGAAATTCGTTCGAGACATGGGTAGTTCGAGCCACTGAAGGTTAATCATGGCTCCAGTTCAAGAAGCGAATAGCGATAATTTAGGGAAATCTTTTTGATTTTCTACACATTGATTGTATGTTGAGTGTACTCATTAGAATTGCCTCAACGAGGCAATTCTAATGAGTACACACAACATACAATTTCATGATAAAAGAAAATGTCCTTAAATATTTGTTTTCTTGAGCTATTGGAAGAATTTCGTAGGGACTCAAAAACGAGTTCGAATTAGCCATGGTAAAGGAGCCATCGGTGTTCGAGCCATCGAGGTTCGACTGTATATAGGTTTCGGTGAGAATGCCTTGACCATGTACAGTCGTTTTTGATCATAGCTCTAGATAAGTCACTTTGTAAGAAAAAAAAATATTAATATACATGTAAACATGCTGTGGTACAGTAAATATCCTAAAATTTCAAACACTTTATTCTATGGTTTTTTTTTTTTGCTTAAATTTTGCTTTTTACGCAGCTATCTCTTTAAAGGCTTAATGGAAAGGCAAACAGTGCAGCCCTGATCAGACTGCTCCTTTGAAGCAGTCTGATCTGAGTCTGCACTGTTTACACATGCCATTTTGTCAGCCACTTAGGCGTTAGAAATTTTTAGGACATTTACCATACTCATTAATACTTAGCCTGCTGGGAAAAATTTTTTAGCAGATTATATTTTGAAACACGAAACATTTTTCTGTATTTTTCAGGGTTCATTCTAGAGGGCAATTTGGGAGAAAAAGTCACCCTAAGCTGACTGACTTCTCCCTATCTTGAGCTGAGGGGGAAGTGAAAATGAATAGAATGTATAGGGAAATCCAAAATTTGGACCAAAACTTCTCCACGAAATCCTGAAATTGTCGCAAAACTTCTCCATCTCTAAAAGCTCTAGGATGTCCCGTTTTCCCCAGAAAATAAGAGTACACAATTCAAATGAATTCTCTTTAGAAAATATCATAAGGACACAAGTGTGGAAAATAAGAAAAACAGCTATTGCTAAGCTGCAGAACCTACTTCATTCTTGCCCGTGCCTCTATTTAGCCTTGGGCATTTTGGCTATTTCTTTGGCTACAGCTTGTCAATTTTAATGTGTATACAACATTTCATTAAAATATTCCAAGTTGTTGAAGACCTAAGGCTATTTCCCTATTTTTGGCCTCGGCATTGCCTCAGTCAGTGAAAATTGGCATTTGGAAAGCCCATTGGCTAGATCTTGTTGTTATCATTCTATTTGTAAAAAAAAAAATGCCAGAGTAATATGTTTCAAGAGTTATGGGTGTTTTGGCTGTAATATTTTGGCCTCGGCCTTGCCTTGGGCAAGAAAAAGTGGCATTTGGCAATTTATTTGTCTGGATCTTGTCAATATTAATATGTGCACAAAATTCTATTAAAATATCTCATATGGCTGAAGACCTAAGGGGATTACCATATTTTCAATTTTTTTGTTTTGACATTGCCTTGGGAAAAGAAAAGTGGCATTTGGAATACTTACTGGCTAGATCTTGTCAGTATCTATCAGTATGCTGAAAATTATAAAAATATTCCCAAAGGTTTAAGCCCTATGGCCATTTTCACTGACCATGGATGGACAGACTGACTCACAAGGTGATTATACGGCGCTCTTTGATGAAAGTCAACCTTTCAATTGGTCAACTTTTCAACGGGTCGTGTAATAGCATCAAATTTTGTCTGATTAATATAAAAGAGTATGCTACATGTTAAAATTCAAAATGTTGCCCAGCTAGCATTCTAAGTAAATCTACATCGGGCCGTCATCCGCCCGTCAGCTACCCTGACGGGCCGATGACGGCCCGATATAGATTTACGTAGAATGCTGACTGGGTGAGAAGAGGATAAAGCTAACACTGTAAATGATTGTTTGACATTAACTAGAAACATAACTCAAAACTCATGGAAGTTGTATGTCCTTACTTGAAAGAGTTACTATTCCTTCATCCTGGGGTTCAGATCGTAGATACTTGTTGCAGAAGTCAGCTGACTCAAGTGCTAAAAATAGCACATTACCAAGAAAATAGCCTGCTGTCTGTCCAACAGTATTACATGTACTTGCCCAACCAACATTACGTCTGAAAAAGTCAAGCAAATGTGATGAAACATAAGAGAGGTAGTGGTGTAGTCAGAACTGAATTATTTGCACCCCGAAAAAAATCTTGATAAGTTCTCCCGTTTCCCTTAAAAAAATAGGGGCTCTCTTAAAGGAAAGACTTTGCTCCTAGAGGGAGCAAATTCTTTCTTTTATGTGTAGACTAGTCCCTATTTTGGAAGCAATAAATTCTTTTCTTTAAGAGTAGTCCCTATGGTAAAGAAGCAACATGTTTCAGTTAGCTATTGTCTCTTTGTTACAAGTAATATTAATTTTCTTATGCAAATTACGCACCTGGGCCCAGTTGTTCAAAGCATCGTTAGCTTAACGAGCTCGTTAAGGGTCATTTCGTTAACTGCTTTAGTGGATTCAATATACAATATTCTGATATTTTTTGCTGAAAAAATGTGAGTAGCTTTTGCACTGCAAAAGCTACTCACATTTTTTCAGCAAAAAATTTCAGCATATTTGCGTATCACTCGATGTAAATTTTAATGAATCGTTAACTAACGACATCGTTAGCTTTGAACAACTGGGCCCTGAATGTGTACTGTGTGTAATAGGTGCTATGCCTATGCATTACATAAGATATATTCCATCATACCTCAATTAGTAGTAATAAATGAAAGGAGCCATTATCCTGCATCTCTGTACAGTCATATCAGGGCCTTCAGTGCCTACTGACACAATTGTAGAATATACCATAGCTTTAGATACCATGGTTACCACATAATCAGGATTGTCCTTAGAATGCCTCAAACATAATTATGTTGTGGATACTCTTTAGAAGCACTTCATTGAGGAGCTTCTAATGAGTACCAACAACATGTTTTTGTGGAGAAACAAGAAAATAATTTATGGCTGAAGAAAGTGCCTTTCCTGAGCTATGATGCTATGAGCAGAAAAATGCATGGATGTGGTGACCAATCTGGACCCTTTATTGTTCCTATATGGCATAAAGACCCCTTTATTGTTCCTATATGGCATAAAGACCCCTTTATTGTTCCTATATGGAATAAAGACCACTTTTCTCAAATTGTACATCAATAAGATGGCATTCCAGTAAAAAAGGTTTTGAACACATCTGCAAAAACAGTGTAAAAATTGATTTATATATACATGTATTATGCTAGTGTACAGGAACCACTAATTCATTTATGGAAACTGACCTTCTAACATGTACATCTAATGAAAACTGAGACCAGCTTGTATATCTGGGCAGATTGACTGGATTCTTAGCTGCCGCCCACCAAAGACTCTAGTCAGACTGTGCAGACATAGCTCCAGATTTTGTTTGTGTTGAGGTTTTATGGCCCAGTCAACCCTATGGGGTCATGATGAGCGTGGTCAGTTAACCTAACCACACTTTTACTGGGCAGGCTTAGTCCTCTAAGGAGTTAACCAGTATTGTGCTCATTCTTTCACCAGAAACTGACAACTGCCCTTCTTGAATCAGCCGAAGGGAGAGAATGACCATAGAAAGTATTTCATGATCAAACTCAACCAAAGAATGTTGCTGAACCTGCAACCTCCTGATCTTCAGTCAGACGCATACCCAATGGAACCACAGAGGTCGGCATAAGAGGGGATATAAAGTAAATGTCTTTCACATTTCTCCACAAAAAATATGCTGTGGGTACTCCTTAGAAATGCCTCATCAAGGCTCTTCTAATGAGTTTGTGGAAGTATAAAATCAGTACTGGCTGGAATGACTCCAGGTCAGTTTGTTTGTCTTGAGGTTTTACGGCCCAGTCAACCCAATGGGGTCATGTCAAGCGCGGTCAGTTTACCTAACCACACGTTTATTTGGCAGGCTTAGTCCTCTAAGCGGTTAACCAGTATTGTGCACATTTTTCTGCCAGAAACTGACAACTGCTCTTCTTGAATCAGCGGAAGGGAGAAAACCGTAGAAAATATTTCATGATCAATCTCCATGAAATAATGTTGCCGACCTCAGTGGGGGTTGAACCCGCGACCTCCTGGTCTCCAGTCGGATGGTGCATCCAACTGAGCCACCGAGGCCTCTTCTAATGAGTAACCACAACATATGTTTTTGTAGAGAAATAAGAAAAAAAAACCCAAAAAAACAATACTTTTAGTTGAGTAAAGCACATTATCTGGAGCTCTAGCAGATGCTCAAATCCTCCCTGGACACATGTCAGAAAGCACAGGGCCCAGTTGTTCAAAGCTTAACGAGCTCGTTAAGGGTTATTTCGTTAACTGTTTTAGCAGATTCAATATACAATATTCTGATATTTTTTGCTGAAAAAATGTGAGTAGCTTTTGTACTGCAAAAGCTACTCACATTTTTTCAGCAAAAAATTTCAGCATATTTGCGTATCACTCGATGTAAATTTTAACGAATCGTTAACTAACGATGTCATTAGCTTTGAACAACCGGGCCCAGATTCTCAAATAACTATCATGTGACCTCTCATTGGAACTGTCACATTAGGAATGTCTGCTGTAGCATCTCACATAAATTATAATCTAATGAAAAGGTTCCAGTGAGATGATGAGATGAGCAATGTATATTCAAATACCATATCATATCTCGAGATAAAGCTCTTCTTTCAACAAAAAAGTGCAGGTATTTTTCTTATTTCTCCATGAAAACTTTTCAACAAAAATGCACTAGTATTTTTATATCTCCAAGAAAACATATGTTGTGGGTACTCGTTAGAAGCACCCCAGTGAGATGCTTCTGATGAGTACACACAACATGTTTTTGTTGAAAAATATGATAAATATCATCTGGATACCCTCTCTTATCTGGACCTATGTATAATCTCAATGAACTGGACATGTTTTTATACAGCATGTTTAGACATATATTTACATGGATACCATTTATACCATATGTACCATAAAAATCTGGAACATATCCACTCCTTATTTGTCCTAAAATTTAAGCTAGATTGCACAGCTGATGACATGCCATCTCAAAATCCCCATGCTTTGTGCTAATGTTGCTAATAGCGTGATAGACGGATGGACAGCAGGAAATACTTACTCAATTACACCTTTACAACCAGGGATATTCAGGTAGCAAGTTTTGGTTAAATTCTGCCCAGTGGTTCAGAAGGAGATAGTGTGACAGACAGATGGACAGACAGACAAACTGGTGGACTGAAAAATAATGTTGCACTCGCACACCCTTATCACATGGGGAAGTCATGTAGAAAGTTTGGTCAAATTTCGCCTGGTGATTTAGGAGGAGATATTGTGACAGACGGATGGACAGAGACATTCACAATATCCCCATCGCTTTTTTTTTTTTTTTTTTAAGCATGGGGATTACATGTGCATTTTACTACCTGTTAACCTGTCTAGAAATTGTTGGATGAGTAATGAACAGTGTAGATCCTGATCATATGCCACAGTCTTTTGCTGGTCTGGGTTTACACTCTTTTCTTTGGCAATCTGTCCAAATACTTAGCTGAATATGGTTCCTTCCTTGTTAAGAATGTTCATCTACTAACCTGGAAAGCATAGTCAGTGCCCAGCCATCCACAGCAATGTCTTGAGTTGCAGCCAGAAAATTAAGACAGAAGAAAACAAAAGTCAAGGTCACAATATTGACCTTTCCTTCCTCTGCATCTGCTTCAGTCCCTAACAGGTCACTGACGTGTGATGATATAAACAACATAAAAACTCCTATTAAATATTGAGTTGGAACCAGCCATGTTTTCCTTCTACCAAACCACTGAAAATAAAGAGCATCAACCAATGGTGCCCACAGAAGTTTGATACTGAATGGCCAGTATATAAAACTGAACACAGCCTGGTCTTTGTAACTCACTTTCCTACTTTGTAATAACATGGGTATACTCCCACCAAGGCCTAATGGAATACCTTGCAAGACATACAGAAATGTCAATAAAAGTATATTAGAATAATCTCCCTTTAAACCAGGATTGTCTTTCTCAAGATCTGGTGAGAGCTTGGCAGGAATATGTAATTCTGAACTGTTCACAAGCTTGTAGTGAGCTTCCAAATCATTTTGATTTTCTCTTCCACCCTTCCTTCTTTTAGGAGATACTGACGTCATTTTGCTGACAAAGTAAGACAGGAGTCTCGTAAGACTAGAATCTTGGTCACTATTCGCACTTCCAGAATGTCTTCTCATGCAAGCAACAGAGTCTTGTTTACACCATCTTTCAAATTAACATCTGAAGATAGAATATTAATCCTTAACTCTTTCCCCGCTAGTGGCGACTTTTGCCGTCTGCTGATAACCTTTGCAAAAAGTTTGGACCCAGATCAGGCCTGACAAAATGTCGGGCTTGATCTGGATCCAAACTGTTTGACACTCAGATGGTATTCCTGAAAGATTTTTTTGAAAAAGTTAATTTAAAAAAAAAAAATCCACAGACGACAAAAAAGCATGCAAAATTACCCAGAATGCAAAGTGCAAGTAACAACAGCAGCAGACAATATTCTGGATTTTTCTTTTATTTTTCAGAGATAAAAAAAGCTTGGCATTCCATATGCAAATTGTCTGCCTAGCACAAACTATTAAGCCTTTTTTTTCTGAAAATAAAAATCAGAATGTTGTCTTGAATGGTGTTTTAAATTTTCAACATTAAATAATTATCAAATTCTGCATGTCAATAACTACATGTACCGTTAACTGGAATTTCACTGCATTATATACATTTAAGTCAGTATAGACTCGCATACATGTAAGTCCAAGAGATGAGAGGATAAAAAATACTCTACCTTGTTCATCAACATACTATTGCAAACCCCAAAACTACTGCTACTTTTCTTACCATATTTACATTAAATACTGGGACACTTCAACTCCTTACCATGCTTGTCCTAAAATTTGAACATGATGTGTCTACAAACTGCTGGATGTGTGGCAAATAGTGTAGATCCCGATCAGATGCTGCAATATGCAGCATATGATCGGGATCTCCACTGTTTGTTCAAGCTTGTCTATCCCAATACTGTGAGAAAATATGGTAATCATGAAAAAGTGCATTGCAGCATCTCAGAACTATTGCATCCTATTGCAGGAGTGAAGCAGAACAGCCAATAGATGTGTAAATATGTATATAGGTACATGTACAACTCGGCACATACCAAACAACACATAACCTACTCGGCACATAGCAAACTCGGCACATAAATATAATTATATAGCTGTACATTTATGCGTCTATTTCTAGAGGCATTTTACACTTTTTGTGTAAGGAAAAGTTAGGAACGATAAATTTATGTTTTTTTTTTTTTTTCTTCAAATTGTATCTTAAACAATTCAGTAGGCCATGAAAAGGGCATTATTGTTAGTCTAATAGATTACTAGGGTATACAGAAGTATATACCAGTTTTTCTTATTTCTATTCTAAAACACAGACTGTGTACACTTCAAGTTAGAAATCAAAATATATGCTTTTAAGCAGAGTTTTTCATCTGAAAGTTTCCTTTTAATTTTTTATGGCCCATCTTGAAAACATGCCTATATAATTTTGACCCACTTTATGTAGTAAAATTTGATTTTTACAGGGTTGAACATAATTTTTCTTATTTCTGCTAAAAAAACAACAGATTGTGGGTACTCATTAGAACCACCTCATTGAGGCTAAATGTTCTAAGATTAAAGTGCTAATCGGTATGAATTGGATTGAGTGTGCTTAGAAATACATGTACATTTTTTTATCTTTTAATAAAATTATTAATTAATTTTGCTTTGCTCATTGTTTAATTAAACAGTGAACTCTAGCTGAACAAGACGAATTCAGGAAGTCAGAATTGATTTCTAAACTGTAAATGTGAATATGGTGAAACAAGCCTTTCCTGGAATCACCAGACTTCTATCAGTTGTCCTTTTGAGTAAAACAAAGATCTACAATAGGTATAACCTAGTGATAAAAGGGGACAGTTTTTTGTTGTTGTTTTTTTTTCTTTTCTTTATTTCTGCTCTAAAAAGTCTGAAAGGAAGACTATTGATCCCTATTACCCTTTATTACATATGCAAACAGAGAAGGTTTAGGTGATCCTGCGCATCCATGCAGTCTCGCCAAAGCCTTCGCTGTTTGCTCATCTAAGCTGTACTGGTCATGGGGAACATTCAGCCAAAGAACCAAAGTTCTTGACCTGCTAAGCGGCTGAGCATGCACACTGAAAATTTGACCATACAGACTCTCCGAATGACCCTTTTTCTCTGTTGGGCTTATACTATATAATTCGTAATTCCACTCTGTAAGATAGTCTGAGGGAACTATGGAACTATGTACCCCACTTTAATATCTGAGCCCCGTCGTGAGAAACTCCCGTGCAGAAAACCTGCAAACTGCATGTGAGAACAACAAATGTGCAGTCTGATCAACGTTTTAATTGTTTGCTACTTGGAAAGTATAATTACTTAGGCTGCTGTATGCCAAAATTCGTGGATTTTGAGACTGAGCGGGCCTGTTTTTGTCTAACCTGATTGATCGGAATCCCAGAAGGCAGGTTTCCTCGCGACGAAGCCCAAATAGTAAAACAGGTGGTTTCTAGGAGTATATTGCTCAAAATCATAGATTGTAGTAGCTCGGTAGAATTGCTTCTAAGCATGACAATTACATATAAATATTTGCCACCTTCAAGTTAAAATGATTAAAGTTCACAGGCAGCCTTTAACTGGTTGTTTGTAACAGTGGATTAAAGTATTCAACATAACAACAGATAAATGGACTAATCAGTTTTTACAGGCCGAGTTGGTTATGTGCCGTTTTGGTGATGTGCCGAGTTTGCTATGTGCCAAGTTGTCCCACAATCACTCTAACTGGGCTGGACCTTTTAGCCATAGTAATGATTGTGTGCTCACTTTGTAACTTGTGTTATCAATGAAAACAAAAACGAAAATATCAGTCTATAAACGTAAAAATAAAACGTCAGACTAGCATCAGTAAACGTAAAAATAAACGACCCGACCCGAGACCCGACCTCTCATGTATGGAATCGAGACAATTCATCGACAAGACAACTCATCGACACGGTTTTTGGAGACAATTCATCGACACAATTGAAGACAACTCATCGACACTTTTTGAAGACAATTCATCGACACATTTGTTTGAATATAATTTGCAATCATACGTAATTAAGATTAATTATGGATGAGTGGTTCATTGTATTTGATTGATCATAGCTGTGAATAGCTAGCCTACCTTTCAGAGAACAGTCTCAGAATCAAGTATTGTGCTCAGAATGCGGAAAGGTTTTTAATTTGCAGCATTTATGATGCGGCTGCTGACGAAAAAACGCCTATGTGATTTTTACCCCCTCGAACCCCACTATTATATAGTAAAACTGAGGTTTGCAGGGGTATTCGAAATTTCCTTATTTCTACTCTAAAACATAGATTGTGGGTACTCGTTCGAATCGCCTCATTGAGGCGGTTCAAACGTGTACCCATAATCGAAATTTTGAATAGAAATAAGAAAAATATCAAATTGGATCATCAAATTTTTATCAATGCATTTGAATAGGCGATTTTACGTTATGACCGCAAGACATCACGGAAACATACCTATATAATTTTGACCCCCTTAAACCCCACTTTTATACAGTAAAACTGGGGTTCACAGGGGTATACATTACTTTTCTTATTTCTGCTCAAAACATAGGTTGTGAGTACTCGTTAGAACCACCTCGACGAGGCGGTTCTAACGAGTACCCACAACCTATGTTTAGAGCAGAAATATGAAAAATATCAGATTTTTTTATCTGAAAACTTGCTGTTTTTTGGTGGTGAAATGTTCTATATATTTGAATAGGCGTGTATTCGTAATGCCTGAATTGGAAGTTTTGACTGTCGGGGAGCTGTCTCAAAGTCCGACTGAGACTTACATGTACTCTAGCTTTTAGGAGGTTGATTGCCATGGTACTGTACTATAAAACGACTGCTAGAATTGTAGGATAATGGCGCCTCAAGATTTGTACAATTTGTACAATTTGCATTTAGATACCCCATTCTGATCATCGAGGATTTATATATTGTGTCGGTGAATTATCATCGAGATAATAAGTCTATGTGATGAAGACCCCGGTTAATTCCACCTTAGGGGTAAAAGTGGACTTTAATATCAGGGCAGCAGTTTTGTTTTGAGCAGAATAAGAAAAATCTTTGGTTCTTTATTTTCTCCTTAAAAATGCCATGTAAATAACTTTTCATTGTACATGCGTATGATTACGAGGATGCAAAAACCTTTGAAAGGCTTATGAGACTAAGCAGGTCGATTTGTAACACCTGTATGGAAACCCTGACAAGACCCATGTTGTTTCTTATTTTAGGCTGATGTTTCAGCTTGACATATAGCTTGTGTTAGCGAACACTGAAGCTTTTGACCAGACTGCGCAGATAAGCAGGCTCGTCTGAAGCTTCGATGTTTACATATGCAATTTCATGATGGTTAAAATATGGAATTAATATCCTAAATTCGTTATTTTGATCATAAATGTGATAATATATCACTTTAATGCTAAAACATTGTCTTCATTTTATCAGCTTGGGTATAATTGCAAGATAATAATGTGTCGATGAATTGTCTTCAAAAAGTGTCGATGAGTTGTCTTCAATTGTGTCGATGAATTGTCTCCAAAAACCGTGTCGATGAGTTGTCTTGTCGATGAATTGTCTCGTTCCCTCATGTATGGGAATAGACAGGCCCCCACATGATAACATATGGAAATGATATATTTTCTTTATGTTTTTATTCGTCATATGGAATGAAACATACAGATACGTACTCACTATATAAATAAGTTTGACAATGTATACTTTGTACAGGTACAGCTAAAATTTATTAGCCGACGTGTCCTTTCCACTTGTTGACACTTCCTCAAAGGAACGTTGACGAAGTGTTCCGAGTGTTACTGCGCACCGGCGGTGTAACCAAACAAATATCTTTCGCAGAAAGTCTGTAAGCTTTTCCTTTTTTTCTGTAAGCTTTTGTGGTCTTTCAAAACCGTCCACTTTATAAAGATAGCTCGTTCATATCTTATTCTAGCACCTGCAACTATGCATGAGTCAAAATTTGGTTTTGTTTCTTCAACTTGCTTGTAAGTCGAGGTCAATGTCCATTTCTACCTCTGAAAATTATCCGACCCTATATCCATTTCTACCTTTGAAAATTATCCGGCTAATGGACTTACAAGTGAATGTGAAAGTAGGATTCATCAACTTACATGTAAATCATAGACCTGTTGGAAATGGTCTGCAGTCTATTAAAGTCGGCCAAATATGTTATTGTAGGTGAACAACTTACGGACAACTCGGCCCAAAGACAACTCGGCCCAGGACAACCAGGTTCATAAAAAAGTCGGCCCAACTCGGCCCAAGTCGTACCAATTTCAGAAGACAACTCAGTCCAAATCGCCCCAACTTTAGAAGACCTCGGCCCATGAAAATCAGACCAGGCACCTCTAATGTAATATGAAAGTAGGCTTAGCCTAAATGCGAGCACAGCACAGACCTATATCTGCACTCTTCAAAAGCCCTTTACAGCATCATTAAAGAATGAATATCAGTATATAAAAATATTATGTAAATCAATAATAAAAATAATCAACAAAATATGTTCGTGACACTTATTGACATTCGTTTGGTCACTTCGTGACGCTTATTAGTGAGACCCATAATCAAGTCCTCCAACTTCCGGGAAGAAAAAACGGAAGAAAATTGGTCAGAGCGATTACTGCTGAAAGTATATATCATTGTATGTTACTTTTCCTTGATCATATTCTCTACCGTAGAGCTCACTTAGTTCGCTTTGCGCGTCTTGAGCTGTGCTCGCTATTAAAAACAGCTCGCTATTAAAAATAATTGGATGGTGGTACTTTTATTCTCTGTACCTGATGAATAAAAAGCATATGCATATGTCTTAGATTAGATCGCTAAAGTACATATCCTAACTTAATTGACATCTGATGGTTATAGCAGCATAATGTAAGTGACGGAAACAATTTATTCAATGTTGAAAATAAAAGTGCGTGGGATCCATCCAACTCACCCATCTCTCTATCTGTCTATCTATCTATCTCTCTGTCTATCTATCTGGCTAACTATCTATCTCTCTAATTCTTTGAATTCAGTAATGAAAAAAAAAGTGAAAAAATCGAACTTAAAAAAAACAAAAAAAAAACAACAACAACAACAAAGAAAAATTTTAGAGACTTTCAGGAACTTTGGTATTAGCGGCTAATCACCTTTAATCAGTAATCAGCGGTTAATCTCCTTTAATTATTTTCTTCAAACTTAACTGTTTCAATGTTTGATTAAATTATAAGTTAAGCTAATTGATTTATTAATGACTAGCATCGAAATTTATTAAGAGTTAATTCGCAAGAAAAGTGTTAGTTGTCATCCTTTAACCGACAAAGGTTAATGATAAGTAAGTTTGAACATTAACAAATTGCCGACTTTTGTTTAAATAACTTCTTTTATTTGCCGACATGATCTGTATAAATACAAGGCAACAGTTTTTAAGGAAATGGCTACTAGCGTGGCTCATTTGATTTGAGACTGTTGAGTTACATGCAAATTTGTGTGCGTGTTGGGTAGATGTGGTTATATGTATATTTATCTTCCTTAGCTTGTGATCGAATTTGTTTTGCTATCTGAACTCATCAGGTATAGAGCAATAAAAGTGCCACCATCCAATTATTTTAATAATTAATGTACATTAAGAGGTGCCTGGTCTGCTTTTTATTTGCCAAGAGGTCTTCTGCAATTTGGGCCGAGATGTCTTCTGAAATTGGGACGACCTGGGCCGAGTTGTCTTGGGCTGACTTGTCCTGGGCCGACTTGTCTTTGGGCCGAGGTGTCCTGAACCCTTGTTGGTTGTCATGTGCTGGCACTACTTTTGTGCAAGGGAAAGACAGATATAGAAATAACTTAATAAGAGCACCAGCTTGGATAGGCAGTCCTTCAGCCATTGGGTAGCTGATTCAAGTAGGGCAGTTTTCAGTTACTGGTTAACCACTTAGATGAATAGGCCTGCCCAGGAAAAGTGAATATGTTAACTAACCAACTCTACATGACCTTAACAGCGTTGGCTCAGGAGCTCATGATGTTGTTCACCTCGAAAGGAAAATCAGTCTTGAAAGCGTGGTAGCTCAGTGGTGAGGGCACTGGCCTCTAGAGCTAAAGGTACCCGGATCGATCCCAGACTTAGGCAAGGGAATTTTCAGTGTCTGAACACGCTTTCATTCATGTCATTTGCAGGCATGACATGAAAACAGTGCACCGTCCTTCGGATCAGGACAACTGGAGGCCCCCTGTGCAGGGAAAGTCACACCCTGTGCAGGTTAAAGAACCATACGGTAATTCGAAATGGTTACTTATAGGCCTTCATCTTGCAGCCAGGAGTGTAGAATGTACACCTGCCTAGAATGTTTGAGAATAGAATATATGGCAGTATATAGAGAATGAGAAAGAAAGGAAACACCAAAAAATAGCGATACACCAAACTGTATAAAGATTGGGACAGCTTTAGTAAGGATATGAATGATCATAGGGTCACATGACTTACCGAAATACCGAAATACCAGAATACCTGTGAAAAATACAGGAATACCTGTGAAAGACACCTGTGAAAGAATATCTGTGATTGAATTGAACCCCTTCAGAAATCATCCTGGATCCATCCCTGATTCATAAAATGCTGTGGTATTTGACTCGTAAAGTTCATTGTCAAGGCATATGCAATTAGCTCCCTTTAAACAGTAAAAACCTAAAGAGTGAGGGCCTTACCCCGCATTTACTAGGGTATAAATAAATATTAGCACTGTTATTCTTTTACATTATCTATATGTTGAGAACATTATGATTATTAAAATACCCAGAAAATGCAACAGTTACAAAGCAACATTATTTCCTTTGCCCAGCATGAAGAAACCACATGCTCGTAGTGGTAACGTCACATGAAATCGTGACGGGAAACTGCTTCAGGAGAAAACAAACTTAATTTATAGAGCCTTTTCTCATCAGAAATGCATACGAAACTGGCACGTATTAAAAATTTAAAGAACCTAAATATTGGGACAGATAGGTCTATGCAAACAGTGTAGAGCCTGATCAGATGCCGTAGAGAACAAGGGAATGAAACTAATTTGGGGGAACAGGAATCATGACAATTTGGAAAACACTTTTAGGACAATAAGACCTGTGTGACCAGTGAATACTCAGATCAGCCATCAGTCTTGTTTGTATGAGCTTCTTTGGCCTCTGGGCTTTCCAAGATCGTCCTCCGAGTATATGTGTTTCTTAATTAAAACCAGTATGGTAAATTCAGTAGGTGTCTTTCACAGGTATTGCTATATTTTTCATAATACTCTACATAATACTTTACATAATAATAGGTATTTTGGTATTTCGGTAGTATTCCGGTATTTTTTGTAAGTCGTGTGACCAAGATTATCAAAAAACCTTTCAAGAAACCTTTTCAAATTCAGACACAAATACTAAATGGTCTATCTTCAAAGCACAGCTAAAACAAAATGTCAGATAAATGCATTCCAGCCATATTCTATAAACCCAAGGACAGACACCCTTGGGTCTCACATCCAATCAAACGCTTAATGAGCAAGAGAGACCACCTTTATTCCAGATTGAAATCGAATAGATCAAACCAAAACTTGAAACCCAAGTTCCTAAAACATTCTATTCAAAAGAAGTTAAAAGCGACTAGAGTCCTGTAATAGCGTCATTGAATGAATCATAACTGACCAACAGGACAGCTCTACTGAGTTTAGTTGGCCAAACAAATGACTAATTTCCTTTATAAAGCAACAAAAAGGCAGATAGCGGAGAAATTACCTGCCTATAATCCAGTGGCATCAATCACACCAACCCCACTGAAGAAAAACAATATTCTTAATAATCAGTTCAGATCAGTGTTCACAAAATGTGTTCCCTCAAACTGTGTCATATCTTAGAATAGTTTCTTCTTAGGAAATACATGTACAGTATCCCAGTCATGCAAGACATAGCCATTGCTGTTAGTGGAGTTTCAAAGTAACTCTCTTAGCTCAATCCTGCTAAGGTGGCAGGCCCTGACAACCTCTCTTTCTGCATCTTTAAAGAGCTCCACAATGAGATTGCTCCCATCCTCACAGACATTTTCAGTACTTCCCTGGCAGAAGGCACAGTCCCTTCTAACTGGAGAAATGCCTATCTCACACCGGTACATGTATATAAAAAAGACACAAACACAAACTCGAAAATTATCAACTCATTTTCTTGACCCTTGTATGTTGCAAGCTTATGGAGCTCTAAGGTTTGGTGGCAGTGCCTCTACCTGATTATATACAACAGTTTCCATTTACTTAAGGTACTGTCACTCCATGGCTTTTCATCAACTGCAAACATCAACAGAGCTATTACAGGTACTCCTTTTTCCCACTGGCTATTGTCCAGTGGAACGCCCTACCTGAGATTGCTGTATGCTCACCAGGGCCCAGTTGTTCAAAGCGTCGTTAGCTTAACGAGCTCGTTAAGGGTCATTTCGTTAACTGTTTTAGCAGATTCAATATATAGTATTCTGATATTTTTTGCTTTAAAAATGTGAGTAGCTTTTGCAGTGCAAAAGCTACTCACATTTTTTCAGCAAAAAATTCCAGCATATTTGCATATCACTCGATGTAAATTTTAACAAATAGTTAACTAACGATGTCGTTAGCTTTGAACAACTGGGCCCAGACATAGAATCTTTCAAGGTCACAGTCAGTGGGCTGCAGTACTCCAGGCCTTGATCCAATAGCTGTTGTTTTTAACCTGATTTTAGCTCATCTTCATCTGTCTTAACATATCTTTCATCCCCTTAACTATATACTTTTAGACTTTCTTTTCATTAACGTTTGATGCAACAGCGCACCTGCCTAGAATGTCCTCATGGGTATGTGAAGATAGATAGATAGCATATCATAAACTCCAACATTATGGCCCATCTTGACAGAAATAACTCACTCTTTGAAAATCAGCATGGTTTTCATAGTGGTCTTAGCTGTGAAACTCAATTCACTTGGGATCTGTATGACACCCATAACCGGGGAGGCTAGGCTGACGTCATAGTCATGGATTTCAACAAGGCCTTTGATAAAGCTGATCATCAAAGGCTCTTGCACAAACTCCATGGACTCGGTATCAACTATGGGGTAATGACATGGATTCTGTCGTTCCTTTTTTATCAAACCCAGGGGATCCTTCTTGAGGGTAAACAGTCTGAGGAGTGCCCAGTTCTGTCAGGCGTACTCCAAGGTTCAGTACTGGGTCCATGCCTGAAACTATAAAAAAGCAATATCAGGCTTTTTGCTGATTATATTATATATATATATATTACTATCTCAAATCAAATAGACTGTCAGACCCTGCAAGCAGACCTCACAAAACTTGTGTCTGGGAAAGTGAATGGCTTATGGCCTTCAAACCAGACAAATGTGAGGTCATTAGAATAACTTAAAAGAAAAAAAACTACCCTATTCAATTACAAACTACCAAAAATGCTAAATATGTAGTTAGTATATCAGATGACCTCTCTTGGAACAAGCACATAAAACTTATGGAATAGTCATCCTCCATCTGGAGCCCCTGGCTAAAGAAATACATACATCAACTGGAAATGATTCCGCACGAGCAGTCAGATATATACTTAATGACTTTGCCTATACTAGTAGTGTCTCAGCCATGTTAATTAAAACTCCCTACCCTAGAAACACACAGGAACATAGCCTCAATGCTTTACAAAATTTATAACAGCCATGTCCGTATCAGTCTTCCTTCCTGCATTAAACCCTCTATGCATAAAAGATTCTCAATACCCTATTCAAGGATCAACACCCATAAGTATTCTTTCTGGCCCAGAGCAGCAAGACTCTGGAATGATCTGCCCCATGACATACTCTGCAGCTCTGACCTGGAGTTATTCCATCCAGGACTGATTTTATACTTCCAGTAATTCCACAGCCATCATCATTAATTTAATCATCCTCATTTTCATCAAGGTTTTAATTATATCAGTTTCACAGCTTTTTTTTTTTTTTTTTGTTTCTCATGCCATTTCTATGTGCATATAATAAGCTATTTGAGGGGTATGGAGTACCCGGCAGATTCAGATTGACTGGGCTGTAAAACATCCAACTTTAACTTTTTATACGCCTGTTTGAAAAACGTGATGTATTATGTTACGGGTCTGGCGTCCATCTGCCCGTCTGTCTGTAAACTTTTTATTTCCAGCTAACCGCCTACCGTTTACATCTGATTAAGCTGAAACTTGGTATATAAATAGACCATGATGTGGAACAGCACTTATTGTTTCGGGGTACAGTCCACCAAATATTAGCAGAGTTATGCCCCTTTGAAAATTTCTTTAAACTTTTTGTTTCTGGCTAACTCCTACAGTTTAATCTGATCAAGCTGAAACTTAATTTATAGTAAGACCTTGTTGTGGAGTAGTGCCTATTATTTTGAGGTTACAGTCCACCAAATATTAGCAGAGTTATGCCCCTTCGAAAATTTCTGTAAATTTTTTGTTTCCGGCTAACTTTTCCTACAGTTTACATTTGATCAAGCTGAAACCTGATTTATAGTTAGACCTTGATGTTGAGCAGGGCATATTGTTTTGAGGTTACAGTCCAACAAATATTAGCAGAGTTATATCCCTTTGAAAATTTCTATAAATTTTTTGTTTCCGGTTAGCTCCTCCTACAGTTTACATCCGATCAAACTGAAACTTCGTAAATAGTTACATGATAATGTGGAGCAACACATATTATTTCATGGTTACAGTACACCAAATATTGGCAGAGTTATGTCCCTTTGAAAATTTCTGTAAACTTTTCTTTTCCGGCTAATTCCTCCTACAGTTTACATCAGATCAAGCTGAAACTTGATTTATTGTGATTTATTGACCATGATGTGGAGCACCACATATTGTTTTGAGGTTATAGTCCACTAAATAGTAGCATAGTTATGTCCCTTTGACAATTTTTGTAAACTTCTCATTTCCGGGTTATTCCTCCTATAGTTTACATCCAATCAAGCTGAAACTTTGTAAATAGTTACACCATGATGTGGAGCAGCACATATTAATCTGAGGTTACAGCTAACCAAATATCAGCAGAGTTATGGCCCTTTGAAAATTTTGGTAATTTTTTTGTTTCCAATTAATTTCACTTACAGTTTACATTTGGAGCGCTGAATTATACTGGATTCAGTATGTATATGCTATGTCTTATTACTTGCCATGGGCTTATAATGCCTCCACTTGTGGAGATTTGTTTCTTTCTACCATATACTCCAAGAATGTCACATCTAACTATAACTTGAGAAGACAGTTCAATGGTGGAGGAAAGCCCGGGTAGTTCCCAGTTGTATAAAGCACTTGGAAATACCCTCTGTGAAATCATCACAACTGGGAGGGAACTGCCAACCATTCACACATAACCATGTCCTTATGCTGTTAGCTGGACTCCAACCTATGGGCAGAGGTGTGCAGCTAGTTGTGAGACAAACCTCGCTACTAACTGACTTATCCCAGGGCCCAGCTTAAACCTTTAACATGAATTTTTAACTTTTATATTATCCATGTATAACAAAGATCTCTGTCCTTATCCATATAGCTCGAGATAATGTGTTTTAACCAAAACAGTATTGACATTTTGCTTATTTCGCCATGAAAACACAGAGGTGCTTCAAATGAGTACCAACAATGAGTTTACATGGAGAAATAAGAAAAAAAATCGTATACCCCCGGCCGTAGCTCCAGATGATAGGGGATCTCAGATAAATACTTATTTCTGCACAAAAACATATGCTGTGAGTACTCATTAGAAGCACTGTTGTGAGGCACTTCTAATGAGTACCCACAACATATGTTTTCTTGCAGGAATAAGAAAAATATCAGTATTTTTTGTTTAAAAAGTGTCTTATCTGAAGCTGTGTACTCCCTCTTATTTGTAAATCAGATTGTGCAGCTTCGCAGGCTGATCACATAATTTGCCCAAAGGCACCTTTTCCCAGCACTCTTGATCTTTTCCCCATAGCTCCAGATAAAGCGCTTTTTAACCCTTGTCCTGTTGATCCTGGATATGTCCTGCCTTTGCAAACAGTGTAGATCCAGATCAGTTGGCTTCTGATGAAGCCAACTGATCTGGATCTGCACTGTTTGCCATTCAGTATGCAAATTTATGTCAACAATCTGGATCAAGTTACCTGATTGGCTGAAAATTAGAAGTGGGTTTGGCGTCTTAATTTATTCAGCAGGACAAGGGTTAACAGAAATGTAATGATTTTTTTTATCTCTCTTTGAAAACATATGCTGTGGTACTCATTAAAAGCATCTCCATGAGGTGCTTCTAATGAGTACCCACAACATTATGTTTTCGTGGAGAATGTTTCTTATTGCTCCATGAAAGCATTTTATTGTACTCATTTGAAGTGCCTCATCAAGGATGAAGTACTTCTAATGAATACCCACAACATTATGTTTTCGTAGAGAAATAAGAAAAATATTATGTGGACTGGTGGATACCCCTTTTATCTGGAACTATGTAAATTACAGGTTTGAAAAGATTGGTGTTATGTGAAGATTACAACATACTCTCATCATGGGTGTTCAGGGATTATTGACAACCTGTCTGAAAAGACGAGATGAATGTACAGAGGAAGCTGATCTGGTCGAGGTTGCTAGGCAACAAGATGGAATTGAGCTTCTTGTGGACTTTTACTCTTTTGAGCACCAGATTCTGTACAAATTCTGGTTTGCTTTGTGCCAGCTACGTGGGAATGAGTACTTGAGAATTCTTGGTGGAGAGTATGCCTCTCTTAACAGATACTTGACAAAATTCATTGAGGATTTGAAATCTGTTGGAATATCTTTGGTATTTTACTGTGATGGAGCAAAAGGTACATCAACAGAGGCTTTACGACAGAAGTTAGATACATGGATAAAAAGACATGACCAAGATATTGTGAAAATGAATGAAATTCTCGGGGTATGTCAGGGACAGACAAACATTTCTAATCTCCCATTGGAAACCAATATCCGACCGGTTCTTTTGGAAGATCAGTTTAGAATGACGCTTAAAAATTGTGGCTGTGAGTTTAACCAAAGTGTGGCTGGGGAAGCAGATATGTTGTTAGCCCAAGCCTTGAAGGACAGACCAAAAGCTTATGCAATACTAAGCAATGACTCAGACTTCTGTATAATCAAAGATAGTAGGTTCATCCCATTTCAATTATTTGACCTAGAAAATGACCTTCAGATGGATGCACCTGCTGAAGAGCCAGAGAAACCTTTGAGGTTAAAGGTCAAGGTCATCTTTATGGAGAAGGTCATCCCCATGTTAAAGGTTTGTATGCACATATTGTACTGCAGCAAACAAAAAGAACATACAGTGCCAGAGGACTTGATAAGGAGGAGTATTTGGTGATAATTCTGGGATATTTTATCTTATTTTTCTCTATAAAAATATGTTGCAGGAATTCATAGAATCACCAAATACTAAATACATGTACTTATTAAAGGGCTTGTTAACCCTTGTCCTGCTGAATATATTAAATTGCCATGCCTTCTTCTAATTTTTAGCCAGTCAGATTACTTGATCCAGATGCTTGCTATAAATTTACATACTTAATGGCAAACAGTGCAGGTCCAGATCAGTTGGCTTCTGAGGAAGCCAACTGATCTGGATCTACACTGTTTGCAAAGGCAGAGTATATCCGGGTTCAGCAGGACAAGGGTTAAGGAGAAGTATTTGGTGATAATTCTGGGATATTTTTATATGTTGTGGGTACTCATCAGAACCACTTTGGTGAGGTGCTTCTAATGATTACCCTTAATATGTTTTTAAGGAGAACTGCAGAAAATTATCATAGAATTGTCATCAAATACTCCTCCTTAATAAATCTCTGCATTTCAGAATTTACTCTAATAAATACTATGCATTTCACAAATCATAGTGTTAGAGTTGTGGTAGTGATTGTGTTCATGATGTTTGTGAGCCTTGTAAGGAGTTTTGTCATGCAAAGTAAAATGATCTTTTAAGTTGTGAAATAAAGGGGATTTTCCTTTTGATTTTTTATTTGATGATGGTGTTAAAGTATGGGATTTTCTGCCTCTGAACTGAGGTAAGTTTTTTGCTTCCTAACCTTTTTTTTTTTTTTTTTTTCAAGGAAAAGTGTAGAATAAATGTGGTGGTAATTACAATGTATATTATATGGACAGTGAACATAGCCCTAGATAAAAGGGGTATCCAGATACAAATACCATATTCGACCTAATTAGCACACTGTGCACTTAGGTTTTTCAAAATTACTGGATCGAGGGTTGATCGCAAGACTGTAGCAAGTCAGACGGTTGTTTATCTCAATACCTAATCTCCTCACCATTAAGGCATTATGAAGATTACAACATTTCTTCCTGTAAACAATGCAAATTTAGGTGCCATTGCTCGTATGAGCAATGGCACCTAAATTTGCATTGTTTACAGAGGGGTCAAAGTTGCCGCTAAACAAGGGTTTAAAAAATATGTTTGAGTTACTACAGTCTTGCGCTCAACCCTCGAAATACTTGCCGAAATATCTACCTTATAAGGGTACACTTTAAAGAAAGATCAACAGAGGACTTCATGAGGAGCACATTTAATGGTGCTTACGTGATATCATTTTTCTGATTTTCTTTATAAAAAATTATATGTTGTAGGTTACCAGTTTGAATTGCCTTGACTTGTCATGGCAATTTGAATGAATAAGTAGATAAAAGTACACTGGTTGTAATCTAAAGACTACAAAATTGCCTGACTGTGCGCTTTTAGGAGCATGTGCGGTAATTAGTTCAAATACGGTAGTTTTCTTATTTCTCCACAAAACATGTTGTTGGTACTCATTAATAGTGGATTAGTGGGCATAGCCTAGCCAGGCCTCCTAAAACAGAGAGAAATCACTACTCCCTCAGCTGAAAGAGTGAGAAGTTTGAAAAAAAAAAGCAAAAGAAAAACAACAAAAACAGGAAGAAGTGAGGCAGAAATGTAGCAGAGTTGCTCAGTTGGTAGAGCGTCCGCTTTGTGACTAGGAGATTGTGGGTTTGATACCCACCCAAATCATACCAAAGGCTTTAAAACTTGTACTGACTGTTCCTTTGCTTGGCACTTCAGCATTTATAAAGTAGAGCTAGGAATCGGAACTGGTCAGTCTGTACTCCGTATAATGTGGCTGTGTGGAATATCATGTCATGTGTTTGGGGTGTGATACTTAAGTGAGGCTGCACTCTAAAAGTGAGCATTGAGCCCCAGCCACATCCAGACACCATGGAGATATGACTGAAGGATTGTTGAAAGTGACGTCAAACCCTAATAAAACAACAAGGTCAGTTGCAAGGTCAGATCAAGGGTATAATACTTATGTTGCCAAGATGGCTGATGCTGTGCTAATGCTAATACCTGTAAGCCTATTGGGCTCCAGTTTTCAAGATTATTACTAGTGCATAGCTCCAGATAAGGCACTTTTTTCAACCAAAAAGTACTGATATTTTTCTTATTTCTCCAGAAGCGTCCAGGTGGCCAAGTGGGTAGTGCTCCCAATTTCGGATCACAAGGCTCCAGGTTTGAATTACAGTATTCAACCTAATTACCGCACATACCCCTATAAGCACACTGTCAAGCAATTCCATAGTCTTCAAATTGCAGCCAATGTATTTTTGTCTACTTCTTTACAAAGGCATATGTTGTGGGTACTCATTTGAATTGCATCGACTTGTCGATGCAATTCAAATGAGTACCCTCAACATTTGCTTTTATAAAGAAGATCAGAAAAAAAAAATCGCATAAACATCACCAAATGAGTTCTTGGCTGATTTTTTTTAAAGTATACTCTTAGGTTGGTAGCTACGTAGTTTACCACAGTTTGTGTTTTCCCCGTAATTTTGAAAAACCTTTGTGCACAGTGTGGTAATTAGGTCAATTACGGTACTTAGGAGGCAGAATTCAACTTGTAACTGTATGGTGCTTCATTGCACAGAGTCTTTCCTTATTATCCTTCCACCTTCTCGATATTTTATTTCTCCAAGAAAACAAATTTTGTGGTTTGAATTAGAGGCGTTTCTAATGAGTACCTACAAAATATGTTTTTATGGAGAAACAAGATCAATGATATGTGGATATTCCCTAGTATCTGTGCTCAGGGGCTATGAAGTAAATTCTCCGATAACTTCAAAATTCAAGCCAGAAAAAAAAATCAAGGTTACTAAAACAAGAAAAAATAGAACTTAAGCCTTCTTTTGTTGAACAGGTCATGTCCTGTCTTAGCAAACAGTGTAAATCCAGATCAGTTGGCTTCTGATCTGGATCTGCACAGTTTGTCATTAAATATGTGAATTTCTGTCAAAAACATGGATCAAGTAATCTGATTGGCTGGAAATTAAAAGTGGGCTTGGCATCTTGATTTATTCAGCAGGACAAGGGTTAAGCCCCTGTGTGAACACCAAGCCTTCTGAAAAGGGATCTACTCTAAAAAGAAGGCTCCTCTGGGAGGAAATTCTTACAGAGTAGACCTCCTGTCAGTTCTAACACTTTGCATGCTGCGTAAAAATTTTGGCAGACAACATGTTGAAAAGAATTTTTCTCATTTTTACAAGAAAATAGGGCCTGACACTTCCTGCAAATTGTCCTTTAGTTAACAATTTGCATGAAGTGTCAGATCCTATTGTCCAGGAAAATAAGAAAAATATCATTAGTTTGTCCTCCTTCAAATTTGTATGGTAAGTGTTAACAAATTTAAGTTTTAAGTGCATCCATTTCCGTTACGTATTTACTATATTTTACAGCTTGCCAACCACTTCCAGCTCATTGAGTTGAGTATTGTTGCCGGGAATGACTTCACAGGTCCTTTCATGCATGATCTGTATCAACAGCTAGATGTGCGGGGAAATCGTAGCATTGGTAACATTGCTGGATGGACAAGGCACTATAAGAACATTCAGAATCATCCTGTTTTAGGCAATGAAATGGTTAGTGGACTCACGAACATGTGCAGGCCCCCTAGGGGAACCTTTAAAACCTTTAAAAACCTTTAAATTACTTGAAATCCTTTAAAACCTTTAATTTAGCTGAAAAACCTATAAAAACCTATATTTTATTAAGAAAACCTTTATTTTTAGCCATTTAGTTGTGCTGTGTCACATTCCGAAAAGAGAATCATTTTAGTTTGCTATCATGTAAATTATTGATGGCTGCCATTGACAAAACTGCCATTGACAAAACAGCAGTCTGAGACAGCAGATGATCCGATTGTGAAGAAAACAGAATGTGAACTGTTTAACTCATAGCATTCCTAGCGGGCACATGACATAAATATAACGTCGCCTCAACGTCGATGCAACGTCATGACGTAAATACGACGTCGCCTCAACGTCGATGCGATGTCATGACGTTGCATCGACATTGAGGCGACGTTATATTTACGTCATGTGCCTGCCGGGATTATATGCCATTATGACAAGTTTTAGTAGCATGGAATCTGGAAACATGGAGAGAAAAATAACCCGTTTTTGCTCTTTATTTCGTTGAAAAATTTGCCGTAAAAACCTGTATTACCAAAAATAGCCAATATAAAAAACCTATATTTTCAAAAGACCTTGCTAGGGAGCCTGCAAGTGTCATCAGAGAATATACAGTAGAATGATCTTGACCAGCAAAAGGGGTCGTGGTTAGTGCTCCGGACTTTGGTTCACTTGGTCCTGGGTTCAAATCTTGCTGGAGGTGGAATTCAGCTCTTGACTGTGTGGCCCTTCATTGCACGGGGCTTTTCATTATTACCCTTCATCATCTCAGTATGACTTAACCCTTAAAGTGCCAAGCAAAATTTGTAGCAGACGACATTCAAAATTTAATTTTTTTTTTTTATTTTTCAGAGAAAACAAATCTTGACATTTCATGTGAATCATCTGCCAGGCAGATGAGTCACATGAAATGTCAGAGAAAACAAATCTTGACATTTCATGTGAATCATCTGCCAAGCAGATGATTCACATGAAATGTCAAGATTTGTTTTCTCTGAAAAAAAAAAAAAAATGTCTGCTGCAGTTGTGATTGGTGCTTTAAGGGTTAACCCATTGAAGACTGGAGACTCCTAAACGGGTAACTGGCAAAAGTGCAGATGAGGCATCTGATCAGGTTCTCCACTTTGTAAATAGTTCAGCAGTTCTCTAGGAATATCTACATCAGATAGCCTGACATCCTAAACTTGAAAATGAACTCTTCCAATATATAGTATGGGAGAGTTTATTCAGTCGTCAGTGGCTCGGTTGGATGTGCATCTGACTGGTGATCAGGAGATTGCGGGTTCGAACCCCACTGGGTTGGCAACATTCTTTTGTGGAGATTTGATCATAGAAACATTTCCTATGGTCTTTCTTCCTGGTGATTTAAGAAGGACAGTTGTCAATTCTTGGCTCAAGAATATGACAATACTGGTTAATTGCTTAGAGGATGTAGCCTGCTCAGTAAAAGTGTGGTTAGGTAAACTGACCATGCTCAGCATGACCCAGTTATGTTGATAGGGCAGTAAAACCTCAACACAATCAGTCTTTAATGGGTTAAATAATATTGAAAGTGACCTAAAACTCTAAATTAACACCTTAACCCTTCTCTTGCTGAACACTACATGCCCTGTCTTAGCAAACAGTGTAGATCCAGATCAGTTGGCTTCTGAAGAAGCCAACTGATCTGGATCTGCACTGTTTGTTATTAAATATGTGAATTTATATCAACAATCTGGATCAAGTAACCTGATTGGCTGAAAATTAGAAATGGGCATGCCATCTTAATTTATTCAGCATGACAAGGATTAATCAGCATACATTTCCGTGCCCCCATTGTCTGTTTACAGAATCATTACCTACCGTATTTACCCTAAATATTGGGACACCTCATCTGCTTACTGTACATCCTAAAATTTTAAATTGTCCATTCTACTGCCTCTTGATGTGTTAAAATATTGCTGTATGTATGGCGAACAGTGTAGATCCAGATCAGGCCGCATTCTGCGGCGTCTGATCTGGGTCAACACTGTTTGCAAAGGCCTGTCTGTCCCAATACTTAGGGTTATTACGGTATTGTAGAATGAATCAAGGGAAACTGAGTGAAGGTCTATATCAACCTGCATGAACAGGCTTGATTAAAGTTGTCACAGGTCAGCTGGAGGCTCACTACTCACCAGAAGGCTGGAGGATAATGTACAGATTCCTGGGCTTATTTGGGCCTTCAATATTTGCATACATGCTAAATCCCCATTTTCACTGTTGTCCTCATTACCTGTTACATCTGTTTAGGCAAAGTCAACATAAAAAAATTCTTATTTTTCTCAGAAAAGTCGACTTAACATTTCATCCAAAGCCCTTCTGGAGATAATTTGAACAAGATGTCATCTTATTTTCTGTGAAAAATTGGAAAATCATTTTTTGAATGTTGAGTGCCTTTACCCATGTTCTGCTGAACCGAGATTTTCCCTGCCTTTGCAAACAGTGGATCCAGATCAGTTGGCCTCTGAAGAAGCCAACTGATCTGGATCTACACTGTTTGCCATTCATTGTGTGAATTTATATAAAAAAATCTGGATCAATGATTTTGATTGGCTGACATTTAGAAGTGGGCCTGGCATCTTAATTTATTCAGCGTGAAAAGGGTTAATTATAGTTGGCAATTATATTGGTTAATTATAGTTCAGCTCTTGAACCACTCTAATGTGCTTGTGCAAATTTACTATAGGCTCTGTCCCATTTCACTGACTGGTTTAATAAAAAACAGTTTCGTAGATGATTTCTGATATTACGAACCATATGCAGAATTTAGCACCACTTTATATAGTAAAAAGGGGAAACAAGGGCTTGTGGCGTTTTGGGGTCAGAAATTATGAGAAAATTCATGTAATGATTTCGCTTTTGTTAACAGAAAAGTAATCCAGGGTTTAGAGCTGCTGTACATCATAGTAGGAAGTTCTATAATCTTGAAGGAGAACCTGAGAAACCACCAAGAAAAGGCTACTTTTCAAAGGTATTATATACATTACTAGGCCTCATTGGCTCAGTTGGATGCGCCATCCGACTGGAGACCTGGTCGCGGGTTCAATCCCCGCTGAGGTCGGCAACATTGTTTCGTGGAGATTGATCATGAAATATTTTCTACGGTCATTCTCTCCCTTCCGCTGATTCAAGAAGGGCAGTTGTCAGTTTCTGGCAAAAGATTGTGCACAATACTGGTTAACCGCTTAGAGGACTAAGCCTGCCCAGTAAACGTGTGGTTAGGTAAACTGACCACACTCGACATGACCCCATTAGGTTGACTGGGCCGTAAAATCTCAACACAAACACAAATATACATTACTAAGTACAGACAACCCTCTTTAAACAACGACAAAATTCGTTATAATGACAATTTGTCACAAAACCTAAGAGGTAACAACTAGTCACAAATTATGCAAGAATATTGTATTTAATACTTTAAAGAAACATGTTTTGGATATTTGGGTATTTAACAAATATCCAAAACCTATGTCCTATGAGGAAATAAGAACAAAACAAGACCTTTATTACTTATCAGTCTGCTCATTTAGTACGCTGTACAACAGCAAATTCATTTTAATGGCAAAGTCTTTTGGAATAAATGCTGTCATTGTAACGAGGGTTCACTGTACTACTTTCACAAGTACTATATTTACCAAAAGTATTTTGACACCAGAGCTCTTTAATAAGTAAAATTTTATCTTTTTCAAGTTGAAATTTCGTGATAACTTTTTAAATATATGTTTTTAAAGAAATTTTCTTGGATAAGAGTTGTAGAGTTAAACAGGCCCAAACATCTCAGAGAGGTTTTAAATTTGAAATATAGATTTCACTGTAATCTGATGAAGGTTTAACAATTTCTTGAAATTCTGTAGAATTTTAGTTGAAAAGCACTGCCCTTCTAGACTTCTGTGATCTTCAGAGCCCAAGATCAATTTTATTATTTAAAGGTTGATTTTTTTTTACTATTTCCTTCATAAAAATGCAGATTTTTGAACAACTTTTTGTAATCTAATTGAGATGATTCTAAAATGATTTTGTCACATTTCATGAAGAATAGAAAAAAACATAGCTAAATGCTGTGTTTGTCTAACATCCGGAACCATTTATACAATTAAAGCCAAGGTTGTCTGAATCGCGGCCTATAAATAGCAATGAAACTACACCCATTAAGTGGTGATGTTTTTGCTTTGTTATTGTACAGGTAATAGAAGAAGGAATTCGAGGTGGAAAATACCCTAGCAACATCATGAGCATGCACAATAATTTCTATTGGTACAGAATGCTGCTAGAAGACAATGGTTATGGACAGCCATGTGCAGAATGTGCCTACACAGAGTTACGAGCCTTCATTTACTGGATTGTCCTACCTCCACACGAACAGTTGGTGGAAGAATATGGCAGGAGTCCATATGAAAACCTCAGAAAGGCAGGGGTAAGATAAATTTTGTGTGCATATGAGAGGGTGTCCAGATTAATATTTTTGTTTTTTATCCACAAAAACCAATCACTTTGGATAAGGGGAAGTACTGTGCTAAAATATTGTAATTTTTCTTTCTCTCTTTTTTTTTTTGTTTTTTCAGTGAAATTTGTTTTGAAAAAAAAAAATGTGACACTTTGCTGGTACACTGCAACCTCTTTATAACACGGTTTGTTATAACACGGTTTTGGATATAACATGGTTCAAAGATGGATTCCAAAAATGTATAGATTATATTGAAAAATGACCATAAATGGTCATTTTTTCAATATAATCTGTACATTTTTGTTTGGATATAACACGGTTATTTAACTAACACGGTTTATGCTATGGATCCCAATAACAGTGTTATAAAGAGGTTGTGGTGTATCACTATAATTTTGCATGGCATAGAAGCGTGAAAATGAATCTGGAAAATCCAATATTGAAACATTCACCCCTTTTGACATACATATTATTGAGCAGAAAATTACTGGTTGGTTACTGAGTGAAGAATATTGTTTTGAGATGCAATAGCTTTTGTAAGCTGTTTTTATACACATCAAAGCGGGCCCCCATAGCCTAGTGGATAGGAGAGCTGACTCTTAATCCATTAGATTTCTCACCACTGTGGTTCGAGCCTAGCTCGGGTCACATGTAGGAAAGCCAAGTTCTGCTTACGGATTATCAGGTGGTTTTTCCCTGGGGTCTCCAGTTTTCGCCCACCTTTGATGAACGATCGGCACAATATAAGTGAAATATTCTTGAAAAGGCCGTAAAACCCAAATCAAAAAAAAAATAAAAAAAAAAATATACACATCAAAACAATAAGTCTGATTCTAGTGATAAAGCATTTGGAATTTTATCCCTTGTCCTGCTGAACCCAGATATACCCTACCTTTGCAAACAGTGTAGATCCAGTTCAGTTGGCTTCTAAGAAGCCAACTGATCTGGATCTGCACTGTTTGCCATTCAGAATGTAAATTTATATCAACAATCTGGATCAAGTAATCTGATTGGCTGAAATTTAGAAGTTGGTGTGGCATCTTAATTTAATAAGCAGGACAAGGGTTAAGACTTAAAACTTACCGGTAAAACTGTTATTCGTATGTTACAGATCATGTCATTTGGTGATGGAATTATTCCAAGGATAAACAACATTAAAGAAGGGGATGTGTTCAGAAACCTACGTCATTTCCATAATGTCTTGTCACATATGGAGTTAGGTTGGTGAATAATTTTAATGATTAGCATGCTATGTAAAAATTTCAGCAGACAACATATTGAAATAGTTTTCTTATTTTTTCCAGAAAGCAGAATTTATTTCTCTTGCTAAACATGACATGCCCTGTCTTAGCAAACAGTGTAGATCCAGATCAGTTGGCTTCTGAAGAAGCCAACTGATCTGGATCTGCACTGTTTGTCATTAAATATGTGAATTCCTATCAAAAACCCGGATCAAGTAATCTGATTGGCTGGAAATTAAAGGTGGGCATGGCATCTTATTCAGCATGACAAGGGTTAATATTATTGTTATGAAGTTGATTATTACTTTCAGTTTAACAAATACATGTATTGTATAATATGAAGAGTTATAGTTTCTGTATTGTATTGTTTGCTGAGATGTCTGAGTGACCAAATGGCTAGAGCTCCCAACTGGGATCACAAGTTCCCAGGTTTGAAGTTTGCTGGCGATGGAATTCAACTCACGACTGTACTGCACTTTATCGCATAGAGCATTTTATTATTAGCCTACCTTTGTTATCATATGACTTAACCCTTGTCCAGCTGAATAAATTAAGAAGCCTCACCCATTCCTAATTTTCAGCCAATCAGATTACTTAATCAAGGTTGTTGATATAGTTTCCCATTGTGAATGACAAACAGTGCAGATCCAGATCTGTTGGCTTCTTCAGAAGCCAACTGATCTGGATCTACACTGTTTGCAAAGACAGGATATATCCGGGTTCAGCAGGAAAAGGGTTAAATAGTGTCATGTACATAATGTATTCCGTAGATATTGTAGAATGTAGCAAAAAAGCTTCAGATAATATTTTTCTTATTTTTCCATGAAAAGATATGTTGTGGGCACTTGCTTCTAATCAGTACCCACATGTTTTTGTTACAAATAGGAATCAAAGCACTGACAGTACTGGTGGGTCAGTTGTCTCTCCGTGTAGGCTGGGAAAATGGCCCTTAACATTGGACTTACGGATGTTTCATTTAACCCTGTAATGCGGGCCCCGTAGTCTAATGGATAGGAGAGTTGACTCTTAATCCATTAGGTTTCTCACTGCTGTGGTTCAAGCCTCGCTCGGGTCACCTGTGGGAAAGCCAATTTCTGCTGATGGATGGTCAAGTGAAATATTCTTGAAAGGGCCATAAAACCCAAATCAAAAAAAAAAAAAAAACTTCCTGTAATTTAAGCAAACAGTGCAGACCCTGATCAGATGCCATGTTTTGTGGCATCTGAGCTGGGTCTGCACTGTTTGCCAATGTCCCAGTCCCGATTTTACAGATAACCCTCTATCAACAGCACTCTGACATCACAGTGACAAGAAAAGTGCAGCTATAAATAACTGTTGCCTGGATTTCGTCTAATGTGCGGCTTGTTACATTGGTCAGTGATAATCACGTGGACAACTATCTTAAGGAAATTTTGGCATTTGTGTACATTTCTGTGGCTCAATTATAAACAGTTGACCCAAAAATATGAATACTTTTCACTTGAAATAAACCACCTTAACCAGAGCTTTGGTGAATATGATGATACTACAGGCTACGGTAAATGTCCTAAAATTTCATACACCAAAGTTGCTGACAAAATGGCGTATGCAAACAGTGCAGACCCAGATCAGACTGCTCCTGAAGGAGCAGTCTGATCAGGGTTTACCCTGTTTGTCATTCCACCAAGTATCTTAAGATACAACTGCACAAAAAGCAAAATTTAGGGCAAAATAGTATGGAATAATGTCCAAAATTTTAGGACATTTACCGTGGATTGTATTTTGCTCTAAGATCCCTTTCCTTTGACAATAGCCTAACTAGCTCCAGATACATGGTGATTTATATGATGATTCTTACTGTTTTCTCACTAGCCTCACTGAAAATCCCTCCGTTCCTACCCCAGCCTGTTTCAGTGCTATAACAGCAAAAATCATCCTAATTTGTATTCAAACTTTAATCTTCCACTCCCTGTAGCTAATTCAGTAGACGACAAAGTGGCGACAAAGTGGTGATAATTTTCTTATTTTCCCCAGATAACAGGATTTGACATTTACAGGATTTGTCATGAAATGTAAAATCCTTTTTTCTGGACAAAAGAGGAAAAACTTTTATAATTGTTGTCTGCTGAAAATTTTACCTAGAGTGCTAAACATTTTAACCCTTCTCTTGCTGAACACAACATGCCCTGTCTTAGCAAACAGTGTAGATCCAGATCAGTTGGCTTCTGAAGAAGCCAACTGATCTGGATCTGCACTGTTTGTCATTAAATATGTGAATTTCTAACAAAAACCAGGATCAAGTAATCTGATTGGCTGGAAATTAGAAGTGGGAGTGGCATCTTAATTTATTCAGCAGGACAAGGGTTAAAATGTTTCTTTCTTTTTAAGAGTATGATGACACATGGATAAATCGTAAAAGCTGGTTTAATCGTTATGGCAGAAAGACTGGTTTCATCTGCTATCTTCTGAGGTATTTCCTACAGCTTAATTGGCGGAGAAACTTACACATCTCGGAGAACGAGTATCTGGCTCTCGTGGCCTTGGTGTTTGGACGTCCTGATGCCCATTTCTATCAGAAGCTTGCAATTAGACCAAACACAAGATGTCTTACCATTGGTAACTGGTTTCAGGTATGTGTCATAGATCATGCAGAAAAAAAAATGCTTGAGCCAGGACACAGCATTTCCTACAAGATTGCTTTGTTCATCTAGCAAAGATTCAGATCAGTCTGCTCCTGAATGCAAGCTGATCAGTGTTTACTGTCTGCCTGCAGACGCTTCAGTCCTTGGCTGTCCTCAGCATAGCAACAGATAAGGCGCTTTTTTCATTCGAAATATGCTGATATCTTTCTTATTTCTCGATGAAAACATATGTTGTGGGTACTCATTAGAAGTGCCTCGCCGAGGCGCTTCTAATGAGTACCCACAACATATGCTTTCGTCGAGAAATAAGAAAAAAATTTGTGGATACCCCCTCTTATCTGTAGCTATGTCCTCAGAGTGCCATGCAAAGACTGATCAGACTGCATGGATGCACGTTGATCTGAGCCTTCCCTGGGCACACATTCAGTCTTCTAGGAAATGCTGTGTCTTTGCTCATTTTCTAATGGGGATAATTTTCAGTCAAAGGTTCAAAACTGATCAAATAAACTTAAAAGATTTCTTCGTCATTTACAAAGGGAGAAAACTTTTACAGACTGGAAGTTGCCTCCATAGAGGCTTGCAGGACTGATTTCATGAGGTTGATCTAGATTTATATACATGGTGTAGAATCTCGTTTTTATATCCCACCACATGATAGTGACAGGGTATTATGGGTTCACACTGGTCATCCGTGTGTCTGTATGTCATTGGGTATTTTTGTGTCTGTATGATGATGAGTCAATATCAACAGATTTTCACTGAACTTGATATGTGCATTGATATCATGGAGATCTGGTCTGGTATTGCTAATGGGCAAATTTCATTAATTTTGCTGGAGTTATCTGCCCTCCACACGACAGTAGCAGGGTATTATCGTTTCATGTTTTTATCCCACCTGCTTGTAGCAGGGTGCGATATAGGCGTCCGATTTTCTGTCCGTCCGTCCGTCAGTCCATCCGTCAGTCCGTCCGTTCGTCTGTCAACATTTATGTCGACGTTCGACATTTATGTCAAAGTTAGTATTCTAATCAACTACAAGACTAAACAACCATTAAACCTTGCATGAAACATCTCCCTGACCTCCTGACTTTCCAACATAGGTGTCCGCTTTTCCGTATGTCTGTCCATTCGTCCACCGTCCATCTGTTAACATTTATGTCGAAGTTTGACATTTATGTCGAAGTTAGTATTTTAATCAACTACAAGACTAAACAACTATCAAACCTTGCATGAAACATCTCCCTGACCTCCCGACTTTGCGACATAGGTGCCCACTTTTCCATTCATCTGTCTGTTCGTCTGTCTCTCTGTCCGTCTCTTAACAGTTCTGTTAAGTCGAAGTTCGACATTTATGTCAAAGTTAGTATTCTAATCAACTACAAAACTAAACAACCATCAAACCTTGTATGAAATATCTCCCTGACCTCCTGACTTTGCGACATAGGTGCCCGCTTTTCCATTCGTCTGTCCGTTCGTCCGTCTGTCTATCTCTTAACAGTTCTGTTATGTCAAAGTTTGACATTTATGTCAAAGTTAGTATTCTAATCAACTAGAATGCTACAACAACCATCATTCCTTGCATGACACATCTCCCTGACCTCCTGACTTGGCAGATATGTTGACCCAGTGACCTTGACCTATATTTTGCGCTCCATTGACTTCGACACAATTTACGTTGACGTTCCAGATCTTCTCAACTATAAGGCGTACAACTACCAAACCTTGCATAGTGCTTCTTCTAGATGTACAGACTTGGCAGGTACCTTGACCCGGTGACCTTGACCTATATTTTGCGCTCCAGTGACTTTGACATATTTTGCGTCGATGTTCGATATCTCCTCAACTATAAGGCCTACAACCATCAAACCTTGCCAAGTGCTTCTCCTCAATGTACTGACTTAGCAGATACCTTGACCTGGTGACCTTGACCTATATTTTGGCTGCAGTGACTTTGACATAATTTACATCAACGTTCCAGATCTCCTCAAGTGTAAGACCTCTAGCCACCAAACCTTGCATAGTGCTTCTCCTATATGTACTGACTTGGCAGGTATCTTGACCCGGTGACCTTGACCTATATTTTGCGCTCCAGTGCCTTTTACACATTTTACGTCAGCGTTCAATATCTCCTCAACTATAAGGCCTACAACCATCAAACCTTGCATAGTGCTTCTCCTCAATTTACGGACTCTGCAGGTACCTTGCTTGACTGGGTGACCTTGACCTATATTCCACGCTCCATTGACTTTTACACCTTTTACGTCACCCTTCCATATGTCCTCAACTATAAGGCCTTCAACCACCAAACCTTATGTAGCACTTCTTCTTGATGTACTGACTCGACAGGTACCTTGACCTGGTGACCTTGACCTATATTGTGCACTCCAGTGACTTTGACACATTTTATATTGATGTTCGGTATCTCCTCAAATATAAGACCTACAACCACTAAACCTTGCATAGTGCTTCACCTCATTGCCCTGGCTTGGCAGGTACCTTGACCCAGTGACCTTGACCTATATATGACTCATTTTACGTTGATGTTTGATAACTCCTCAACTATAAGGCCTACAACCACCATACCTTGCATAGTGCTTCTCCTTGATGTACTGAATTAGCAGGTACCTTGACCCATGACCTTGACCTATATTTCATGCTTCAGTGACTTTTACACGTCAACGTTCCATTATCATTGGGCTGTATGATACGAAAAGTCAGTGTTGGAAGATATAGCCATTAGAGGGAATGGGACTGGCCTGGAATATATGTGCCCCACTAGGCACTTTGTCTACATTTTTTTCAACCCAGTTTTCCAAGTAAGCACTGCTAAGAATGAAATAAACTTATTTAATAACCACATTCTGATTGTGGCTCCTGTGACTATTGCGCCAGCAGGTGCAATGACGCCTTCTGTGGAATACTTGTTATTCATAATCATGCATGTGATATCTGCTGGATCATGCGGGAGTCTCTTGCACTTGTAGCCCATCTCCCGGTCTTCCGCCTGGGTAACGGACTCTCCCATGAAAAAAAAAAAAAATCCTATCCCAAGTTTTTTGTGGCTGTCCATTATGTGGGTAACAGTACTTCGGCCCAGTTTTGTTCTTATCATCACTTCAGTTCTATGACAGGATGTTTATTCAGTCGTCTTATCCTGCTGCATTAGATGTCAAAATAATCTGCTATTCAGATTATGTAAGATTATGTAATGAACACCAGTTCATTTACCGTTAGCTGGTGCTCGTTTCAACACAGTCGGCAAATTCAAACTACTTGTATGCTGAACACTCATACTGGAGGTCAAACTCTGACCTTCACAGTTAAGTCAAATCAGACAGCTGTATTTGTGTGTATATAGATTAGTTTTAGTAGCATTGATTCGATTCTATAACACATTACCATCCAGCTATCATTTTCAATTTCTTTTATTTTCATGTATATTGGAGACATCAGGGCCCAGTTGTTCAAAGCATCGTTAGCTTAATGAGCTCGTTACCGGTCATTTCGTTAACTGTTTTAGCGGATTCAATATGCAATATTAGGATATTTTTTGCTGAAAAAATGTGAGTAGCTTTTAGCTACTCACATTTTTTCAGCATAAAATTTCATCTTATTTGCGTATCACTAGATGTAAATTTTAACGAATTGTTAACTAACGACATCGTTAGCTTTGAACAACTGGGCCCAGATGAATAACGGTAACCTACAGTAACACAAATTAATTACATCTTTATCCAATCAGTCATAAAATCAACACTTCACTGTCCTTTTTGTGGTAAACTAGCAATTAACAGGAATCATCAGTGATGGTAGGCTGATGTTATCTGTTTGTGTGATGTGTGAATATACCGTGACTGCAAAACACCAGGTGCAGTCTGCGTGTCAAAAAGATCAAAGGTTGCCTTAACCTAATAGAGTGATTAAAAAATGCACTGCTTGAATGTTGTTGATTTTTTGGTTTGTTTTAACAAGGTTTGTTGGTTCCAGATTTGATGAAATAATTCCAAAACAGATCCTGGTCAGACTTCGCATACAACAACATCTGATCTGGGTCTACCTGTTTGCTTATTTTTTGAAGCCATAACATACAAAAATAATTCAAGATAGATTTCACAAAAAAATTTGTAATGCATAACTTGTGCTAGTTTTTAGGAATTCTCCTTGAATCTTTTACTAAAGAAGCCAGAAAATAAAAGGAAATGGATTGAAGGGAAGTGGAGTTGAGGTTGAACTTAAAAGAAATAAACAAATAATAGTTTTAATTCAACATTTTTATTGTGAAAAAAATGATGAAAAAGCAGCAGAAGACAAATAGCAATGATCTGTATTAATACAGTGGCAAAACTATAAATACTTGGTAACCTAACTAAATCCACTTGGTTGCCCATTTAGTAATTGTCGTCGCATAATAGGTGCCCTTTTTAAGAGGTTTCGCCATGTTGCAAAAATTCTCTTTTTAGGGGTTTGCACCCTGACCTTATTTCATGCTGTGGGAATGTGGGAAACATTAGTATATGTATAGAAAGTGAAGTGATCAGCCTAGATTCAGCTCAGAATTTGTTTTTGTTTTTTTGTTTGTTTTTTTTTTCACCATGCAGAGCTGAAATCCTTTCAGAGTTTCAAACTTCTAAAGAAGTCAACTTTTACATGTCTTCAAAAATCTTCCCTCATGGAGACACCAATCTCTCTCATCTGAAGGGCAAAGCTCCCTCATGGTCATCAAGTTATCACATATGCATAACATGAATTGATCCTACACAATATAATTCTAGATCAACTCCATAATATGTGGTGATGTCACAAATCGGAGGTCCCAATATTTAATTTGATTTTTTTTATCAGCAGGACTTTGAGATAGTTGACCCATTTTAGTCTGGAGAAGCCCAAAAGGGTAATTGGCAAACAGTGCAGACCCAGATCAGATGCCGCAGAATAAGGGGTCTGATCGGGGTCTCCTTTATGGGGAATGACTGTACACAAGTACTGGTCAGTAACTTAGAGGACTAAGCCTGCCCAAGAAAAGTGTGGTTAAGCAAACTGACCTGCTTGGCATGGCCTTAATAGTGTTGACTGGGCCGTTAAGCTCCTAGTTTATCCGTTTTCCTAGCAACAGATGGCGCTTTTTTTCATCTGAAAAATGCTGATATCTTTCATATTTCTCCACAAAATCATATGTTGTGGGTACTCATTAGAAGCGCCTCAGCGAGGTGCTTCTAATGAGTACCCACAACATATGTTTTCATAGAGAAGTAAGAAAAATATTATGTGGATACCCCTCTTATCTGTAGCTGTGATTTTTCTCTTGGAATATCTATAGCACATAGCCTGAAAACCTAAATTTTGATTTCTACTTTTCCAATATACAGTATAACCTCAAAGGCTCGAACATGGATGGCTCATTTACCTTGGATGATTCGAACTCGTTTTTGAGTCCCTAGGAAATTCTTCCGATAGCTCAAGAAAACAAAAATTTTGGGATTTTAAGGGAAATTTTCTTATTTTATCGTGAAAATGGATGTTGTGTGTACTCATTAGAATTGCCTCATCAAGGCGATTCTAATGAGTACACTCAATATACCATTATTTTATAGAAGATGGAAAAGACATTCCTAGATTATTCTTATTTGCCTTCTTACCTTGCGCTGTGATAAACCCTCAGTGGCTCGAACTGCCTATGTCGCGAACAAATTTCCGTGGTCCCAAAGATGTTCGAGCCATTGAAGTTTGACTGTAACGTATGGGGAGCTTCATCAGTCAAAAATTGGCAAAATTTAACCCGTGTCATGCTGAATGCCACGCATACTTCTAATTTTCAGCCAATCAGATTGCTTGGTCTCGATTGTTGCTTTAAGTTCACATACTTAATGGCAAACAGTGCAGATCCAGATCAGTTGGCTTCTGAAGAAGCCAACTGATCTGGATCTACACTGTTTGCAAAGGCAGGGTATATCCGGGTTCAGCATGACACGGGTTAATATTATGTAAGCTACACCATGTGACTCATAATATAGCTCTAAATTAGACACTTTTTATCAAACAAAATTTATGGATATTTTTCTTAATAAGGGAAATGGATACGTTTGATAGGTTTTCTGCTAAATGTTAACAGGGGATTCAATTTTTGGGACTTCCTGTTTGCTTTCCTGCTCATCAGTTTCTTGAAAAGGGTTCTGTTCTAAAAGGAAAGAATTTGCTCCCCTTCTCTCTTCTGTAAAAGGGGTCTACTGCAAAAGGGAATAATTTGCTTCCTAGGGGAATAGACCCCTTTCAGAAGGGAGGCAAAACAATTTTGGCAGAGTTGCCTCTCCAACCTCCCCCAAAGTGTATCATTTCTCCTTAACCCTTGTCCTGCTGAACCCGGATATATCCTGCTTTTACAAACAATGTAGATCCAGATCAGTTGGCTTCTGAAGAAGCCAACTGATCTGGACCTGCACTGTTTGTCATTAAGTATGTGAATATGTATCAACAACCTGGATCAAGTAATCTGATTGGTTGACAATTTGAAGTGGGCGTGGTATCTTAATTTATTCAGCATGACAAGGGTTAAAAATATGCTGTAGGTACTCATTATAAGTGCCATGCTGACTCTTATTTCAGAGAACTGATAGCATGTTTTTGTGGAGAAATAAGAAAACTGTTTATTTAAATATTTCTCTTATCTGTAGCTAAGTTACATATATCAGATTAGATGCTGGAAAGCCTTGATGAGACTGGGTGAACAGGATGATTTGAATTTATGCTTTTAGCATACACTCAAAAATTTATTTTTTGCAAGAATTCATAGCTCTAGATGAGATTTTTTTTGCAATCAAAAATTAATGATATTTTTCTTTTTTCTCCACAAAAGCATATGTTGTGGTACATATTTGAATGACCTAAACGGAGTACCCATAAAATATGTTTTTATGGAGAAATAAGAAAACTATCAGTACATTTTAGGTAAAAAAAAAAAAAATCACTTTTCTGGAGCTTTGCATGATCCTATTCATAAAATGTCTGCTGCATCTTCTTGCAAACTTTTCAAACTTACATTTTGCATATAGGCAAACAGTGTGCAGGAGCAGTCTGATCTGGGTCCACACTGTTTGCAACAATGACTTTTAAAGTAACCGGCAGAAGACAAGCAGACGACAATAGTTGTGATTGGCGCTTTAAGGGTTAATAATTTAGATGTTTTACTTATTTTTCCACGAAAACATATGAGTCAGCACACATGACTTGTAAGACCAGCAAAGACAGATCAGCCTGGGCATCTGCACAGTCTGACCAGAGTCTTCACTAATTGCCTGTGCCTGCTACAGGGTCCAGGCTATCCAAAGAGGGATAAACAAGAACCCTTGCCATACTGGGTGGATGTACAGGCTGATCTGTCTTTGCTGATCACACAGGTCTTATTATAGGTTTTGTCATCCGCTGGCTCATATGTAGTCATTGAGTAATAAGAAAAATGTTTACCGGAGCCATGACATGATTCAGTTGATATGACAAAATAACCATCAGCATAGCTAATCATTGATAAAGGTCTAGATAAGAGTGGGTATCAGGAAAATATTTTTATTATTTCTCCATGAAAACGTAAATATATTGCGGGTACTCATTAGAAGTGCCTCATGGAGGCACTTCTAATGAGTACCCACAACATATGTTTTTGTGGAGAAATTAGAAAGAAATATCAAAATATAATTTTGAATGAAAAAAGCATCTTATCAAGAGCTATGATTGATGCCATCTTTATTTATTCTTGTCAGGATCTCTATCGCTATGCCTACTCATTCCTTGGTACCCTTTTGTTCTTACAACATGAGTTTCCCCCACCCAGTGAGATCTTCTGTGGATCAGTGTGGACAGCTTTCTTTATGGCCTCTCATGATGAAAGTAAGTAGACAGTTTCTTTTTCTCTAAGACAATTTATCTCGCCTCAATGGCTCAGTCAGAAGCACATCTGACTCATAATCAAGTGGTAGTGGGTTGGAAACCCCCAAGGTCTGGTAAAATTCTTTTGGAATGATTGATCATGATATGATTTCTGCAGTTATTCTCTCCCTTTTGCTTGTTCAAGAAGGGCAGTTGTCAGTTTTTGGAGAGAGAATGAGCCTAGAATGTGCCTATATAATAAGCCTGCTCAGAAAAAAGTAGGTTTAGGTAAACTGATTGGCTCAACATGATTTATTATTGTTGACTGGGCTGTTGAACTCCAACCCAGACAAACCAAGACAATTAACTCCAACCCAGACCAAACCAAGACAGTTTAGCCCATAAATGCCTATTGTCACATGAAAATAATATTGGCAAATAGTATAGATTCAGATCAGATGCAGCAAAACACTGGGACTAAGCCTGCCCAGTAAACGTGTGGTTAGGTAAACTAATCATGCTCAACATGACCCCATTGGGTTGACTGGGCCATAAAACCTCAACACAAACAAACATACCAGATGTCCCTCTAAATTGAAAATGGAAGTGTCATCTTACCTAGCATCTCCTTAACATGATCTCAAGTTATGTAGGATCATGCCTCGGTGAGGCGCTTCTAATGAGTACCCACAACATATGTTTTTGTCGAGAAATAAGAAAAATATTATGTGGATACCCCCTCTTATCTGTAGCTATGGAAACAGGGACAATTGCGGGACTCAAACTCATGACTGGGTGATTGTGAGGCCAGATGGTATTAATTTACAAATTGCAGGACTACGAGTTTTTAAACAAATATTGTCTTTGTTGGCATTTTAGTTGCTGGTTCCTGAACTAACTGTGATTTTTAACTTCTGACTAACTTTTTTCAAGTTCTGGGATCTATTCTACATTTTGGTCTCCCTCTGACCAATTTGGTTTGGTGGTGTACCGTAATTTTCAAAACCAAGATGGTAGCTTTCTGTAAGGTTATGCTAGCATTCAACTCTTGCAGCCATATTTATTTGGCCAAATAGTTAAAGGTAAAATGTCCTAAAATTTGGAATACTTAAATTCCATACTTTTTAGACCTAAATTTTGCTTTTTGTACTGTTGTTAATCAGTATAGTCTGATCTGGGTCTGCACAGTTTGCATAGGCCATTTTGTCAGAATTTTTGGTGTACAAAGTGATAGGGCATTTACTGTAATGGTGTCAGTTAGAAATGGTAGAAGGTTTTTGAACATCACAGTGTCCAGACATAGAAATAGTAGAAGAAATTTTTTATGAACATCACAGTATCCAGACAGAAAGATATACAGGCAACATTCTTTATACCGACACTCGATATAACAACAAGATTAGTATAATGACAATTTGACTGTCACAAAACCTCCCCTTAAGAGGTAACAATTAGTCACAAATTATGCAAGAATATTGTATTAATTTAAAGAAACATATGATTTGAATATTTGTTTGAATCGCCTCAGTGAGGCAATTCTAACAGATATCCAAAAACAGGAAATAAGAAGAAAACAAGACCTTTCTTACATATCAATCTGCTCATTAAATATTCTGTACACCAGCAAATTCATTTTAATGGCAACGTCTTTGGGAACAAAAGCTGCTGTTGTAATGAGGGTTGTAATGACTGTACATGTACTCCACAACCTCTTTATAACTATTGCTGGGGTCCAAAGCAAAAACTGTGTTAGCTAAACAACCAAGTCGTATGCAGAAAAAAAAATGTATTTATCATATAGAAAAAATGAATTGGATCCAAAAACCCATGTTAGCTAAACAACCATGTTGTATGCAGAAAATATAATCTAAACATTTTTTGTACCATTTATGGTCATTTTTCTATATAATCTATACAGTTTTATACCCAGTCACACGATAGTTTTGGCAAGGAACCTGAAACAGAACATTTTTTTGCCTAGGCCAAATCCATGCTATGTTTATTTCAATATTTTTTCTGTCTCTTGCAGCCTTCCGCATGGCAGTACAAGATGTGAGTATGGACAGTTTACGGCAGACACAGTTTCAGATGAACAACATTATCAAAGAGAAACGTCATATGATCAAGTATATCGTTGAGGGCTTTTTCCCTTTTGATGATCGAGGATTTTAGTGATTTTCTGGAAATATTTAATGGTTGTTGGTTGCAGTTTTGGAGACTCCAAAAATCTAGACAAGAGATATTTTTATTTACTCATTAAGATTGGTGCAGTTAGGCATTTGTCATTAAGTTCCAAAATATACATTTCTGTTTGAGAAGTATGAAAAAATGTCAGTCCATTGTTTTGATAAAAAAGCACACTGCACTTAACCCTTGTCCTGCTGAATAAATTAAGATGCAATACCCATTTCTAATTTTCAGCCAATCTGACTACTTGATCCAGGTTGTTACTACAAATTCACATACTTAATGACAAACAGTGCTGATCCAGATCAGTTGGCTTCTGAAAGAAGCTAACTAATCTGGATCTACACTGTTTTCAAAAGCAGGACATATCCGTGTTCAGCAGGACAAGGGTTAAGTTATAGAATCTGTTTTACTGGCTGGAAGGTTATTGTGGGAAGAGCTCCAGGACAAGAACATTTGGAGATGGTGGTTGTCTAACTGGGAACCCCTTAAGGAGAATTAATACACTTTAAAGGGAGACCATTCTGTTAAAATTGTTTTGCTCCCTTCTGAAAGGGGGTCTATTCCAAAAGAAAAGAATTTGCTCCCTTTTAACCACTTTTCAGAAGGGATTAGGTGTTCAAGAAAGCAAACAGAAGTCACATAAACTGTCTCCTTGTAAAAAATGGCAGAAATTCAGTTGTATCCATTTATTAGTATGAAATTATGATGACATTGTGTATTGGAGCATTATAGTATGAAGTTAAAGATCAGTAGTTGTATTATTAGTATAAAACCATTTTAACTTTGGTATAATGAAAAACGTGCAGGCTTTATTGTTTCCCTACTTGGTGCAAGAAGTCCTGTATTAAACTCCCAGTGGCTATATTTTTACCTTGTAAGAAAAGCAAGATAACCAGTCAGCTAATTACACCACAACCTCTTTATAACACTATTGTTGGGGTCCACAGCATAAACCGTGTTAGTTAAACAACCGTATTATATCCAAACAAAAATGTATAGATTATATTGAAAAATTACCATTTATGGTCATTTTTCAATATAATCTATACATTTTTGGGATCCATCTTAGAACCGTGTTATATCCAAAACTGTGTTATAATGAACTGTGTTGTAAAGAGGTTGAAGTGTATCTGGTTCCCAGCATGACATACCATAGCAAAAGGTAAGAGGGCTATCCAGGTGAATATTTTTTTTTTTTTTCTTTTCTCCACAAAAATATGTTGAGGATGCTCATTGGTAGTGTTTCATAAAAGGCCCACATTTTTTTGTGGAGATAAAAAAATATCAACAATTTTTGATAAAAAAGCACTTTATCCAGAGCTAAGCATACCAATATAGAATGTGCAGCTAAGGATGGAAATTAAAATGTATGCAAAGTCTGCTACTTTGGGTTTTTAGCTATAGTGATCACTTTTTGTCCCTCATCCGTCCGTCAGTGCATCCACCCATCTGTTAACACTTTCAAATGACAGTTCCTCCAAAGCCATTGAAGTGATTTGTTCCTAATTAGGTAAGAATTTTGCTTGGGTAGGGGATTTAAAAACAGCTACAACTATGGTGATCTGCCTTTTGGTTTGGTTGCCATGGCAACAGAAAGCTCCCATAGACTTAAATGGAAAAATAGTTTAATCTGCATTTTCTCCATTAGCAGTAAAGTGATGTGAATCGTATTTGGCAGTTATGATCATTTGATATCTGTCTGTGTTGTGTGTTTGTTTTATGACCAGTGGCCATTTTGTTTGGCTGCCATGGCAACATTGAATTTAAAAAAAAAGGGGGGAATTTTTTTACATGACAACTAATATGACTCTGATTTGGTAAAAATGTTGCCTGGGTAAGGGTATTTTAAAATAGGTAAAATTATGGTGATCTGCCTCTTGGTTTGTTTGCCATGGCAACACAAAGCTCCCATAGACTTATAATGGGAAAATGGTTTACCTGCATTTTCTCCAAAACCAGTGAAGTGACATGAACCATACTGGGAGTTATTATCGTTTGATTATTGTCTGGCCAGCGTATGTGTCTTGTGACCATTTTTGTCGCATCTGCTTTAGCAAGGCGACTTAGGGTGCAAGTTTCCGTCCATTCGTCCATTTGTCCATCTATCAACATTTACCATGGGTGTCTTGTGAGCGCAACTCCTCCTATAGTTTTGTTCCGATCATTTTGAAACCTTGCATGTGTTTTCTTCATGGTATGAGAATGTGCATGTGATTTGGATATAATTGTTAGATTATTTTTTGTCAATTTTTTCCACATTGTGAACATCATTTTTCACCCTCTATATATAGCGCAGCTCCTCTTACAGCAGTTTTGTACATATTGTTTTGAAACTTTGCATGCTTTTTATTCATGGTCTGAGGATGTGCATAAGGTTTGGAAATAATTGTTAGATTATTTTTTTTTCACTGTGGGTATCTCGTGAGCACAACTCCTCATACAATTTTATACCAATCTTTTTGGAACTTTGCATATGTTTTCTCCATAGTCTGAAGATGTGCATGTGCTTTTCGTATAATCCTTACCTTAATTTTTGTCACTTTTTTCTATTTTTTGAACTTCGTCATTTTCTGACCTCAGATGTATAGACAGTGGGTACCTTGTGATTGCAACCTCATACAATTTTAAACAGGTCTTTTTGAAACTTTGCACATGTTTTCTCCTGGGTCGGCAGAAGTGCATATGGTTTGGATATGATTTTTAAATTTATTTCTGTCACTTTTTATACCCCACCAAACGATCGTGGTGGGATATTATGGTTTCATATTGGACGTCCATGTATCTGTCAGTTGTCCGTCAGTCATCCGTCAGTCCGTATTTCATTTCTAGATGATAACTTGAGTAATCGTCAGTGGATTTTCACCAAACTTGGTATGTGCATTGATATTGTGGAGATCTGGTTTAGGATTGCTAATGGGCAAATTTCATCAAATTTTGACAAAGTGATCTGCCCAAGACACGCCCAAATTTTGGTTTCCGGACGATAACTTGATGTCAAGGGATTTTAACCAAATTTGGTACATGCATTGATACAGTGTATTAAGAAGATCTGGTTTGGGATTGCTTATGGACAAATTTCGTAAATATTTGACAGAGTTATCTGCCCAGGACACCATAATGGCGGGGTATTATAGTTTAACGTTTTTATTCCTCTTTAACTTTGTCATTTTCTTACATCAGATTTCATAAAAGTGTACAGACTGTGGGTACCTTTTGAGCCCAACATTTCATGCATGATATGAGAAAATGCATATGCTTTTTTGATGAAATTCTTATATCAATTCTTCTACCTGAAATAAACATTACTTTTTTTTTTTTTTTTTTTTTTTTTTTTTTGGGGGGGGGGGGGGGGGGGGCGGGGGGGGGAGGTCGGGGGGAGGTCGGGGGGAGGAGGGAGGTGTTGCAGGTGCGACATCAACTTCTCGGAAGTTTGATCTGTTTGTTTGGGGGGGGGGGGGTCGGGGGGAGGAGGGAGGTGTTGCAGGTGCGACATCAACTTCTCGGAAGTTTGATCTGTTTTGTTTGGTTGCCATGGCAACTTTAGATTAAAAAAAAAGAGATTTTTTTTTAAATGAAAACTCCTTTAAAACCACTGAAACAGTATGGCTAATTTAGAACAAATGTTACTTGGCTAAGGCAATTCAAAATAGCTAAAATTGTGGTGATCTGCCTCTTGATTTGGTTGCCATGGCAACAGTAAGCTCCCATAGATTTATAATGCGAAAATTATTTAACTGCGTTTTCTCCATAACCAGTGAAGTGATGTGAAATATATTTCACAGTTATGATCATTTGATGATTGTCTACCCGGAGTATGTCTTTCTTTAAATGACAACTTGAAAACCACTGAAGCAGTATGACTCTAATTTGGTACAAATGTTGTTTAGGTAAGAGCAATTCAAAATAGCTAAAATTATGGTGATCTGCCACTTAGTTTATTTGCCATGGCAACAGAAAGCTTCCATAGACTTATAATTGGAAAATGGTTGAATAGCATTTTCTCCATAACCGGTGAAATGATTTGAACCATATTTAGCAGTTATGATCATTTGATGATTGTCTATTCAGTTTTGTGTCTTTCATGATCAGTGGCCATTTTTTTGGTTGTCATGGCAAGTATGAAAATTGTGAAGTACTAGCACATCAAGAAAGAAGAACCTATTAAGCACCAGCTGGGAAGGAAGACGCTGTTGCACACCAGCAGAGAAAGCATAGCTACAGATAAGAGTGGGTATCCACATAATATTTTTCTTATTTCTCAACGAAAACATATGTTGTTGGTACTCATTAGAAGTGCCTCGGCGAGGCGCTTCTAATGAGCACTCACAACATATGTTCTCAACGAAAACATGTTGTGGTACTCATTAGAAGTGCCTCGGCAAGGCGCTTCTAATGAGTACCACAACATATGTTTTCGTTGAGAAATAAGAAAGATATCAGCACTTTTCGGATGAAAAAAGTGCTTTATCTGTTGCTATGAGAAAGAAAACCCTGTCGCGCATCAGCAGGGAAAGAAGACCCTGTTGCATATCAGCAGGGAAAGAAGACCCCAATGAACTTGTCTTTTGTCTTGAATAGAGACATAAGACATGTAGCAGAGGTGGGCATGGCAACATGCAATTGAAATACCTCTTCTCCCATCATTTCTTTACTTATTTATTGAAGATGAGAGCTTGGCAAGTCCCTGCATTCTGGGAAAGATAAAAAGATTATAAAAAGGATGACCCTTGATTGCAATGAACAAACACACAAAGGCAAAATTACCTGAAGGGTCTAAAACCTATAATATATGATTTGTCTGTGTTAAGGTTTTAGGGCCCAGTCAAGTCACTGGGATTATGTCAAGTGCGGTCACTACCCAGCCAAACTTATTACTGGGCAGGCTTAGTCTCTAAGCGGTTAACCAGTATTGTGCACATTCTTTCGCCAGAAACCAACAACTGCCCTTCTTGAATCAGCAGAAGGGAGAGAATATCCATAGAAAATATTACATGATAAATCTCCGCGAGAGAATGTTGCCAGCTTGGAGGGGGTCGAACCCACAACCTCCTGATCACAAGTCAGGCGCGCATCCAACTGAGCCACCGAGGCCGGCTATGATTTAAGTAGCAAGAGCTTTAAGTTACAATCAAAATTTTATTCTGTTATCTTCCTCTCCCTGTGCTGTATGCATGTATAGAATCATGATATTGTTAAACATGTTCTCTTCTGAAACCGCTTGGCTAATTTTCACCAAATTTCATGTTGAAATGGGATTGAGAGTTTGTTCAAATGGTCACCCTCCATTGATTGTCATGCCCATATATGGTAAAAAAATAATAATAATATACACATTCTTGTTCTTTAAAACCAAGAACTGTTCAAAAAGGTGATCCTTTCATTACTTGCAATGACAGGATTGGAAAAATGTTGCATAAGATTTGCATTTATCATATGACGTTGCTGTTATTCAGTGTATAATGTCATGTCATAAAAATCATATGATCACACGTTACATAACACTTTCTGTTGAACAACTGTCAACTTAAAAGGCGATAACATCCAATTTAAAATGGTCATATGATAAACAGAATCTTACACTTGTGGTCATTTCGTATGTAATTTATGAAACTCACCAATGGCTTGTTTCATAAATTTCATATGAAATGACCACTCGTGTAAGATCCTCTATATATGCAGTGGCTATATTTCACTCAGGTGAGCGAGCCTTGGCCCGTTGGCCTCTTGTTTTCTTTAGAAATAGACTTGCATAACATTTTCATCTGCAAGCTTTTTGTTGACCTTATAGTCACACACAAGTGCTAGGACTTTATCAGATTTATTCTTTTTTCTCCAACTTTGTTAAAGACAATTATTTTTTAAATTTATGTTAAGAATAATGTTCATCCATGGTCTTTTTATCATAGCTCCAGATAAGATACTACAGTTGACTCTCGTTATCTCGACCTCTCTTATCTCGAATAACTGTTTATCTCGAAGTGAAAATCTGGTCCCTGCCTAAAGATGAAAATCTAACAACAGGTTACAAAATATTGTGAAAAAGAGGAGAAATTGCTCCTCTTTTCCACAATATTTTCAATATACCTCGAATTTCAAGAGTCCAATGACATATACATCTGTTAAATTGGGTTGTTCGATTGGTTTTTCCTCAATTCTGCAGTTCTGATATGTCAAGGTAAGGATATCTCAAATTATTTCAAAGAGTCTCTTGGAATTTGAGATAACGTGAGTCGACTGTATTTATACAAACTATGTTTGTGGTGTGTGTGTGTGTGTGTGTGTGTGTGAGGTGGGGGGGGGGGGGGTGTGTTACTGTTTTCATGTTGTCAGCCCATATGTCCATCTGTTACATTTTGGAATATGCTTCTTATGTTGCTAAATAATTTAAGGAATCAATTCGCTGGTTCAACCCCTGCCGAGGTCGGCAACATTCTTTCGTGGAGATTGATCATAAAGTATTTTCTACGGTCATTCTCTCCCTTCCGCTGATTCAAGAAGGGCAGTTGTTAGTTTCTGGCGAAAGAATGTGCACAATACTGGTTAACCGCTTAGAGGACTAATCCTGCCCAGTAAACATGTGGTTTGGTAAACTGACCGCGCTCGACATGACCCCACTGGGTTGACTGGGCCGTAAAACCTCAACACAAACAAACAAGGAATCAATTCATATTTTGCATAAATGTTTATATTGATGAGATGTTGCTGTTAGAGAAAAATAAGGCCCTAGGAATTTTAAAATTCCTATAAAGTAATAAAGGTTAGCAATTTGCGTTTAAGTTTTTCAGGCGGAGGCATTTGTTTCCTTTGAACACATTTCTAGTTTATTCTTGAAAAAGTGTTTTGGTTTCTAGGGGTCAGTTCTTTTAGAGTTATTTCCCTGTGCTCTTCTGAAAAAGTTGCTTTGGTTTGACTATAGTGCATGCATGGTGAAATCAATTGTTCTCAAAGTACATGTATGTTGAAGCAATCTGGTACCTTGCAGGCTCATTACAGACATACTGAACATGTGCATGAAGAAGTTGGCTTCTGGCAAAAAAAATCACTTTTGACAAATGATGGACACTTTAACTTAGCCATTTATGTCCATCCATTTGTCTGTCTGTATTGGGTTCTCCTATCATATACAACATGAAGCAAATGTACATTTTAACCCTTAAAATGCCAAGAAAACCGGCATCTGTAAATACCATCTGTTTATGTTGTCTGCAAACTTTTCAAACCTATTTTTGCATACAGGCAAACAGTGTGGACCCTATTCAGACTGCTCCTAGAGGAGCAGTCTGATCTGGGTCCACATTGTTAGCAAAAATTACTTTTAATATCACAAGCAGATGGCAATTGTTGTGATTGGCAGCTTAAGGGTTAATACATTGCTTTTCAGTACCCAGAAGGCAGTCATTACCTTGCGAGGGGGTGCTGTGGGGGGGGGTGGGGGGTAGATTTAATAAGCACTGCTTGTTGACACGTCTTGTTTCAGTTAAAAGTGTCAATACTTTTCTGCACAAAAACATATGCTGCTGATAATCATTAGAAGCTTGGCTTGCCTCACCAAGGTGCTTCTAATGAGTACCAACAACATAGGTATTCTTAAAGTAATAAGAAAAACTACTTAATTTTCTTATCTGTAGCTATTTTAATATTTGATCTGTGCCATATGAAAATCTCTTCAAGCTTATGTTAACAGCTAAGATCCAGATCAGCCTGTGTGTCCATGCAGTCTGATCAGTACCTTCACTGTCTGCTTATAGAATCATTGGATACTGTAGAGCATAACAAAGTATAGTTAACCCTTCGCTTGCTAAACACATCATGCCCTGTCTTAGCAAACAGTGTAGATCCAGATCAGTTGGCTTCTGAGGAAGCCAACTGATCTGGATCTGCACTGTTTGTCATTAAGTATGTAAATATCTATGAAAAACTTGGATCAAGTAATCTGATTGGCTGGAAATTAGAAGTGGGCATGGCATCTTAATTTATTCAGCATGACAAGGGTTAAGTATATATGAGACTATATCTCCATTGGTTGATCTGGATCTTTGCTATTTGCATTTATCCCAAAAACACCTTTTCTCATGTGAAGGCTTATTTTATATGGCCATAGTTTCATTTAACACTTAACAGATGACACTGATGATATTTTTCTTATTGTACCCCGCCACACGATAGTGGCGGTGTATTATGGTTTCACGTTGGACATCCGTGTGTCTGTCCGTCAGTCATCCATCCATCCATCCATATTTCATTTCTGGATGATAACTTGAGTAATCATCAATGGATTTTCAGCAAACGGTCCCAGTATGTGCATTGATATTGTGGAGATCTGGTTTGGGATTGCTAATTGGCAAATTTCGTCAATGTTTGACAGTTATCTGCCCATGACACGATAATGGAGGGGTATTATAGTTTAAAGTTTTTATTTTTACTAGAAAATAGAATTTGTCACTTCATGCAAATTGTCTCCTAAGGAGACAATTTGCATGAAGTGTCAAATCCTATTTTCTAGAAAAAATAAGAAAAATACTTCAAACTGTCTTCTGCTGAAATTTTTACCCAACATGCAAAGTGTTATGATGATACTTGATGTGATTGTTTAACCCTTAAAGTACTAATCACAAATGCAGCAGACGACATTTTGATTTTTCAAAGAAAATAAGGCTTACCATGTCATGTGAATCATCTGCATAGCAGATGATTCACATGAAATGGCAAGTCATATTTTCCCTGAAAAATGATTATAAAACATTTAGAATGTCTGCTAGAATTTGCATAGGTATTTTTAGTTATTTTTTGTTATGTTTTTTTTTGTTTTTAATCTTTGTTCAATTGTGAAGTTTCAGTATTGTTCATAATGAATGTGCATAATTTTTCACTTACCACATGAATCCAAATAAAAGTACCTAGTTTCTTTTTGTTGGAAGTTTTGCTTCTTTTTGAGAGCCTGAGTTTAATGAACCAGTGAACACTGTTGAGGTCATATCCAGCTGGCCAGTTAATCTACTCACACTTTTCCTGGGCAGGCTTAGTCCTCTAAGTGGTTAAGAAGTACTTGTTCATATACTTTCACCAGTAACTGGCAACTGCCCTTCTTGAATCACTGAAGGGGAAGAATGACTGTAGAAATTATTTCATGATCAGCGTCTTCTCCACAGAGGTGACAGGATCCACTAAAGGGCTATTTTGTTTGCTTTGGGCATCTATACATACCTCAGCTTCAAAAGACAGTTGGCAGATAAGAATAAATTAACTTTCCTGTTTTATATATTTATTATGTGTTTTTTTTTTATGCTTCATATATACTAGCAACAGCAGCTAAACCACACCTGGTTAAAAATAAGTTTTTTTCTTTCAGGCAGAATACATTAGCCTCAGGTGAAAAACACAATTTTTCTTCATTGTTCTAATTCAGGGGCTAATGTTGTCTGTCTAGAAATTCAAGTATTTGCTTTCTTAAAAAGCTTGGTCTATGCTTAGCACACAATGTGTGCTAAATGTAGACCATGTTTTGTGTGAAAGCTAATACTTGGTTATAATAAGTTGAGCAGTCCATGGAGTACCATTGGACCGGTCTATGACCTTTCATAAAGTGCTTCCGGGGCAATGGCAGACATTAAGATTGTCTATCCCTGTAGACAATAAACATAACTGATAAAAGTGTTTGAACACCAGCAAGGCGCACTAGGTATAATATAGGGAACAAACATGGTTTTTCATGCATTAACATTCGCCAGGTCCAGAGGGAGGTGTTGAAAACCGAGGCCAGAGGCTGCGGTTTTCAACACATCCCTAGGGACCTGGCGAATGTTAATGCATTGAAAAACCATGTTCAATTGCTATTATTGCATAAAAACTGAAAACATTTGCTACATTTCACGTTATTTCTTGCACTATTTTGTTTCGCCTTTTCACTGATGTCTCGCGAATGCAATTTCCACAGACTATGCTCTTTCTAGGGCCGGGCAGTACTCATCTCATAATAGCAGCAAATCTGTGGCCCAGTATGATCATATTGAAAGTTGCGTAGCCGTGCATTAACAGCGCGTGAATTGCCTTGTTAATACACTGTTTTTCGCAGGCTAATGCACAGCTGTTAATAATGTACGACACTGCTTTTTATGCAATAATAGGTTTCTAAGCAGGACAAACTTAAGTTTAACTTTATTAATGCTTAGCATGCTGGGTAAAAATTTCTGCAGATGACATTTTGAAATACATTTCATATTTTTCCTAGATAATAGGATGTGGCACTTCATGCAGATTGCCTCCTTTGGAGCAATTTGCATGAAGTATTAACCCCTACTTTCAGAGAAAAAAAATACCATCAATTTGTCATCTGCTAAATTAGCCCAGAAGGTGGTTAAGGTTAATGTCACACAAGAAGGACGGCTGTAAGGTACTTGTAATGATAAATATAATATAACCCTTAATCCTTGTCTGCTCCCGGGTAGGCCCTGTCTTTGAAAACAGTGTAGATCCAGATCAGTTGCCTTCTGAAGAAGCCAACTGATCTGGATCTGCACTGTTTGTCATTAAGTTTATGAATTTGTATCAATTACCTGGATCAAGTGTTCTGATTGGCTGAAATTTAGAAGTGGGCATGGCATCTTAATCTCTTCAGCATAATATGACCCTTTACCTAAATAATTTGCATTTAAGGGGACTTGATACATTGAGTAGAAGTTCTGCCATTTTTGACAAGGGAAACAACTTTTGTAACTTACAGTTTCCTTTCCTGCACACCAAACCCCTTCTGAAAAGGGGTCTGCTCTATAAGGAAAGATGAATCAAGAAGGGCAGGTTTCAGTTTCTGGCAAAAGAATGCACACAAATTCTGGTTAACCAGTTAGAGGACTAAGCCTGCTTTTGGTAAACTGGTTGGCTCGACTCAACTCAACTCCACTATAAGGAAAGAGTTTTCTCTGTAGGATCAAGTTCTTTCCTTATAGAGTAGACTGCTTTTCAAAAGGGAGATAAAAACAATTTTGATAAGAGTTGCCTCACTTGAAAGTGTATCAGGTCCCCTAAATTGTGATAAGGGAGACAACTTTTGTGACTACTGTTTGCTTAACCTTCTGAAATGGGGGAGACAAAACAGTTGTGACAAAGTTGTCTCCCTTGAAAGTGTATCATTCCCCTTAATTTAAAGTGATCTAGTCTCAGGCAGAGCGAGACTACCAAGTCTACCACCAGACTGTTGATTAAATAATTGTGAATTACTGTGACCACCTAAAAGCTGGTAATATAGATCGTGCACTTGTGGTTGTCTATGTGTCCTTGACACCTGAACTACGGATTGACTGGTTTCCTGATTCCAAGATGGTGTATTTGTATGTGCCGATGGAGAGAACTGATTTCTTGATACCTGTTGATTCCCAAGATTGTTTTTTTGTAGACGGCTGGTTCCAGGCCCCAGCTGACTTCTGGCTGTATTCCAGTTACCAGTACTGCCAACTATGTTATTATTCAACTGGTTATTGTTGGGACTGGTCCAACCTTCATTCAGACTGGTTGCTGCATTACTGTTGACTCTGTTCCAGTCATTACTATTTATGTTTTTCCATCCGTTGTTATTATTTATGTTATTTGTATTACTCCAACCAGGTTTACTTCTGCTGTTCCAGATGTTAGCATTATTTCCACTGTTCCAGCTGTTACCATTACTTCCACTGTTCCAGCTGTTAGCATTATTTCCACTGTTCCAGCTGTTAGCATTATTTCCACTGTTCCAGCTGTTACCATTACTTCTGCTGTTCCAGCTGTTCGGATTAACTGTGTTCCATCCTGTGGTTTGCTTCTGTAGGTTAGTTGCCTGATTCTGTTGGTAATCATGTATCTGGTTGGTTGGGTATTCAGTCTGTTGGTTTTGCCAGTTGCTAGGATACTGGTGCGGTTGAGTTTTAGCATACTGATGGTGTTGTCCTTGGATACCATTCTTGTTAGAGAAACCGGGATTATTTATTGCCTGCCTACTGATTCCATTACTTACAAAAGATTCACTCTTTTGGACAAAAAGACCATTTTCCCAAGGAGACTGGCTGCCTAAACTGTTAATAGCTGGTCTGTGCAGTATATTACCAGTGGTTACAAAATTTCCCACAGGATATGTTCCCTGTATATTTCCAGTCTGAACAGGAGACATGGCCATGTTGTTACCATAGTTCATTGACGTTACACTGTTTCCATAGCTCTTCTTCTTACCATAGTAATTTCCTTTGTTAGTATGGCTGCCGCCATTCAAAGCACCAAAATTACCGTATCCAATGCTGTTACCAAGAGCAAAATCGGACAAAAATGATTGTCCTGTCCATAATCCACTCGGGTTAGCCGGCGGTAAGGGTCCTACGGCAGGAGGAATTGGACCTTGAACAGCTGGCGCAGGACCTATAAATGGTACTGGTCCTGGACCTCCAGCAGCAACATTGTTTTGACTCAGTGCTCCAAGAATGGGGAGAAGTCCCAGCAGCAGCAGTAAACCAGCGTTGTTGTTATTATTATTGGTATCATCAAATACAATCATAGAACCGCCGGCGCCGTCTGCGTTTATGACCACAAGTCTGTCATCTATTGGAGGCGTGGTGACTGCAGGGCGGGCGCTTGTCACAGAATTGGTGGTAAATGGTGGGATAGTAATGATGCGAGCACTCGTTGTAACCGGTGATGGCGTTGTAACAGGAACAGTAGGAACAGTAGGGGGAGCATTGGTGGGGGATGGTCCAATTCGAGGAGTGGTGTTGTGTGGTCCTAAAACCAAAGAGAAGTAAAATCAGTGTGAGACATTTTTTTTTTTTTTTTTTTTTTTCATTTATTTTTTTAAACTTTATGCAAACTTGCAGATACTAAAAGCTCTCGAATACACAATGACTGTAACTATAATGTTATCCCCTAAAACGCCGATCAAAATTTGTAGCAGACGACACTCTCTTTTTTTTATTTTCAAAGAAAAGTTGAAATTTGATGTGGCAGACGATTCCCTTTAAATGTCGAGATTGAATTTCTTCGAAAACTAAAAAAAAAATAAAAAAAAAGGTGGGTAGTTCGCGCCATTGAAGATAAATCGTAGCGCCAGGTCAGGAGGCAAAACTGGATGATTTAGACTTCTTTTCGATCCAGTCTGTAAATTAATGCTATGTTGAGTGTACTCGTTAGTCGCCTCTATGAGGAGATTCTAATGGTACACACAACATACATTTTCATCATAAAATAAGATTTCCCTAAACTATCCCTAAATATTTGTATTTGCGAAGGATGAGTCATGCTTGACGACATCACGCAGTCGTGTAGGAAATGCTATTCCCCAGCGCATTTGTGTTTCATTGTGATGTAGCGGACCACTTCGCGGACCGCGCGTGCGTGTCATATATTCATAATTTAGAGGTGTACAGAAAAATGAATGGGGTTTCAATGGAGAAAACACTTAACTCTTGTCCTGCTGAACCCAGATATACCATGGCTTTGCAAACAGTGTAGATCCAGATCAGTTGAAGAAGCCAACTGATTTGGACCTGCACTGTTTGCCATTAAGTATGTGAATTGATAGCAACAATCTGTATTAAGTAACCTGATTGGCTGAAAATTAGAAGTGGGCGTGGTATCTTAATTTATTTAGCAGGACGAAGGTTAAAAAAATAAAAACAAGAAGTGCCACAGTCACAGGATAATCTACCAAAGAAATAGTTTGTTTGTATTGAGATTTTACGGCCCAGTCAACCCAGTGGGGTCATGTCGAGCACCTAACCACACTTTTACTGGACAGGCTTAGTCCTCTAATCGGTTAACCAGTATTGTGCACATTCTTTCGCTGAAACTGACAACTACCCTTTTTGATCAGCGAAAGGGAGAGAATGACCGTAGAAAATATTTCATGATCAATCTCCACGAAAGAATGTTGCCGACCTAGCGGGGGTCGCACCCGTAACCTCCTGATCGCCAGTCAGACGCGCATCTGACTGAGCTACTGAGGCCGGCATACAAACCAATAAAAGCAAAGCAACTGGTTCCCTCTTCCCCCACGAGGTGATTATAATGCCGGTTAGGACCGGCCAAATACAGTTGAACCTCAATAGCTCGAACACCGATGGCTCGTTTACCATGGCTAATTCGAACTCGTTTTTCAGTCCCTACGGAATTCTTCCGATAGCTCAAGAAAGCAAATATTTAAGGAAATTTGCTTATATTATCATGACATTGTATGTTGTGCGTACTACCCCTGTAAACCCCAGTTTTACTATATAAAAGTAGGGTTTAAGGGGGTCAAAATTATATAGGTATGTTTTCGTGATGTCTGTAAATTAATGCTATGTTGAGTGTACTCGTTAGTCGCCTCGATGAGGAGATTCTAATGGTACACACAACATACATTTTCATCATAAAATAAGATTTCCCTAAACTACCCCTAAATATTTGTATTTGCGAAGGATGAGTCATGCTTGACGACATCACGCAGTCGTGTAGGAAATGTTATTCCCCAGCGCATTTGTGTTTCATTGTGATGTAGCGGACCACTTCGCGGACCGCGCGTGCGTGTCATATATTCATAATTTAGAGGTGTACAGAAAAATGAATGGGGTTTCAATGGAGAAAACACTTAACTCTTGTCCTGCTGAACCCAGATATACCATGGCTTTGCAAACAGTGTAGATCCAGATCAGTTGAAGAAGCCAACTGATTTGGACCTGCACTGTTTGCCATTAAGTATGTGAATTGATAGCAACAATCTGTATCAAGTAACCTGATTGGCTGAAAATTAGAAGTGGGCGTGGTATCTTAATTTATTTAGCAGGACAAGGGTTAAAAAAATAAAAAAAGAAGTGCCTCAGTCACAGGATAATCTACCAAAGAAATAGTTTGTTTGTATTGAGATTTTACGGCCCAGTCAACCCAGTGGGGTCATGTCGAGCACCTAACCACACTTTTACTGGACAGGCTTAGTCCTCTAATCGGTTAACCAGTATTGTGCACATTCTTTCGCTGAAACTGACAACTACCCTTTTTGAATCAGCGAAAGGGAGAGAATGACCGTAGAAAATATTTCATGATCAATCTCCACGAAAGAATGTTGCCGACCTAGCGGGGGTCGCACCCGTAACATCCTGATCGCCAGTCAGACGCGTATCTGACTGAGCTACCGAGGCCGGCATACAAACCAATAAAAGCAAAGCAACTGGTTCCCTCTTCCTCCACGAGGTGATTATAATGCCGGTTAGGACCGGCCAAATACAGTTGAACCTCAATAGCTCGAACACCGATGGCTCGTTTACCATGGCTAATTCGAACTCGTTTTTCAGTCCCTACGGAATTCTTCCGATAGCTCAAGAAAGCAAATATTTAAGGAAATTTTCTTATATTATCATGACATTGTATGTTGTGCATACTCATTAGAATGTTGTGTGTACTCATTAGAATCGCCTCATCGAGGCGATTCTAATGAGTACACACAACATAACATTTTTATATAGATCGAAAAGATTTCCCAAAATTGTCGCCATTTGATTCCTAACCTGGCACTAGGATTATCCCTCAATGGCTCGAACTACCCATATCTCGAACAAATTTTCATGGTCCCAAAGAGGTTTGAGCCATGGAAGTTCGACTTACAAAGCAATTACACAATAAATCGGACAAAGACACGAAGTCTCGCATCGGGCAGCCATATAGTCCCACAAATAATACCAGAACCACCGCTATAGAAAGGTTGGTATTAAAAAAATCTACCAGGGTTAGACGGTTGCGGGATAAACAGGTTTTAATGGCACTAAAACTAGTTAAACCCATTCTAGTAGGGAAACCCAAAAAAGAGTAATTTGCAAACAGTGTAGACACAAATCAGACGCCACAGAACGCGGCGTCTGATCAGGATCTATACTGCATTAAATTCAGGATTTTTTAAAATAAAACATGGTAATAATAAACTGCCCTTCTTGAATCAGCGAAATGGAGTGAATGGCCATAGAAAATATTTCATGATCAATGTCCACCGTCGAAAAAATGTTACCGGATCCGGCGGAAATGAAAATTGGTGTACATATATGTATTGGATATTTAAAGAGTTCCCAGCGACGACCGATTCGACTACGTGGATGCGCAAACTGATCTGAATGATCGCGGGTGCACACGTCTGGACGTACATTTTCTGACGCTGTCATAACGTATTGATGTATAACATATTACCACCTAGGATGCTGAGAAAAAAAGCAGCAGACGACATTTTAAAATACTTTTCTTTAATTTTACCAGAAAAAAAAGACTCCTAAAGAGACAGTTTGCAACAAATGTTGAAGTCTATTTTTTGGAATAAAGAGAAAAATATCAATTTGTCGTCTGCTGAATTTGCCCAAAGAGTCGTAAAGGTTACCGAAGTCAACAAAGGTCATTCAGACTGGTCACGTGCACTGTTTACTAGATCTTACCATGCGTAGTTGCCGAGTCATAAGCACTACCATAGTCGGCGTCGGTGTACGTGGGGTCATTTATCCTGTCCGACGGCTTAGGCATACCCACAGCTCCTATCATGATGTCCGCACAGTTGTAGTACTCTTTTTGTGGACCATAGCCCAATCCGCACCAACCGCTGGCCTTGTCACAGCCCCATGCACTGTTGCCTAGCAATAAATAGAGGAATTGTTAATCCTTAAATGCCAAGAAAACCGGCATCTGAAAATGTCGTCTGTTTATGTCGTCTGCTGAATATTCTTGCAAACTTTTCAAACTTATTTTTGCATATAGGCAAACAGTGTGGACCCAGATCAGACTGCTCCTCTAGGAGCAGTCTGATCTGGGTCAACACTGTTTTTAAAAATGACTTTTAAAATCACAAGCAGATGACAAAGCAGACGACAATTGTTGCGACTGGCAGTTTTAGGGTTAAGGAAGAGTACAGTAAAACCTCAATGGCTCGAACATCTTTAGGACCTTAAAGCGCCAATCACAACTATTATCGTCTGCTTTGTCTTCTGCTGGTTACTTTAAAAATCACTTCTGCAAACAGTGTGGACCCAGATCAGACAGCAGTCTGATCTGGGTCCACACTGTTTGCCTGTATGCAAAAATAGGTTTGAAAAGTTTGCAAGAATATTCAGCAGACGACATAAACAGACGACATTTTCAGATGCAGGTTTTCTTGGCGCTTTAAGGGTTAATCATTGCGCCAGGTCAGGAATCAAATGGTGATAATTTCGTGAAGTCTTTTTGATCTACATTAATGGTATGTAGAGTGTACTCACTAAAACAGCCTCAACGAGGCGATTCTACTGACTACATACAACATACAATTCCCATAACATGTTTGCTGAGGCGCTTCCAATGAATGTCCAAAACAAGTTTGTTTGTTTTATTGTTTTTGTTTTGGTGGGGGGTGGGTTGGGGGGGGGGGGGGTAGTGGGGGAACTAGAGAAAATTATCCCAGGATTATCATCGAATTCTCCGCCATAACAAAACACATCTGAATGAATAAGCATACAATCTTATTACCGCACTGTGCCCTCAGGATAAAATATGTATCCACCTACTTAGAGTACACTTTAAGAAAAGATCAGCAAAAGACTTACTTGTTGATGTTTGTGCGATTTTTTTCTCTGATTTTCTTTATAAAAGCATATGTTCTGTGTACTCATTTGAATTGGATCGACAAGTCAATGCAATTCAAATTGTTACCCACAACATATGCCTTTATAAAGAAGCAGACAAAAGGTACACTGGCTGTAACTTGAAGACTACGGAATTGTTCGACTGTGCGCTAATAGGAGTATGTGCGGTAATTAGGCCGAATACGGCATGCGAACAGGAACCTCATCCGCACATTATGAAAACATGCCTATTCAAATATACTGAAAATTTTACCACTAAAAATTTTAAAATTTCACATAAAAAATTCTGGTATTTTTCAAATTTCTGCTCAAAACATAGATTGTGGGTACTCGTTAGAACCGCCTCGGCGAGGCGGTTCTAAAGAGTACCCACAGTCTGTCTTTTTGAGCAGAAATAAGAACAATAATGTATACCCCTTTAAACCCCAGTTTTACTGTATAAAAGTGGGGTTTAAGGGGGTCAACATTATATAGGCATGTTTTCGTGATGGATGGTTACTTACCAGTACGAGATAATGTTATTAACTCTTAAAACGCCAATCGTAACTACAGCAGACGACATTTCTAAATATTTTGTTTGTAGAGAAAACAAAGCTGGGTATTACCTTTCACAAGAAATATCAAGCCTTATTTTCTTTAAAAAAACTAGAAAAAAAAATCTTCAAAAAGTCGTCTGCTAGAATTCTGCATGACACTTGAATATTTAACTCTTTCCGCCCTGAAAAACAGACATTTTTTTTTCAAACAGCATAAATCCGGATAATCACCAGTATATACATTGTTTTTTTTTTTTTTTTTTTTTTTTTTTTTTTTTTTTTCTTTGATTGGCATCCCTAATTACAACAATGGATGTGTCCAAATTCTATGATGGAAGAGCTTACTTTTGAAATTCAGGGCCCAGTTGTTCAAAGCGTCGTTAGCTTAACGAGCTCGTTAAGGGTCTTTTCGTTAACTGTTTTAGCGGATTCAATATACAATATTCTTATATTTTTTGCTGAAAAAATGTGAGTAGCTTTTGCATTACTTACATTTTTTTCAGCAAAAAAGTTCAGCACATTTGCGTATCACTCCATGTAAATTTTAACGAATCGTTAACTAACGACATCGTTAGCTTTGAACAACTGGGCCCTGGTGTGAAGGAGTTTAACTCATTGAAGACTGGAGATTGGCAAACAGTGCAGATGTCGCAGAATGCGGTTTCTGACAAGGATCTTCACTGTTTGCAAATAGCTCAACCATTTAAAGGGATATCTGTATAATAGAGCTTGAAATACCTATAATAGAAAATGCACTCTTCCAATATATACTGTGGTAGAATTTATTCAGTCGTTAATGGGCTAACAAAAACTATGAGTAGCCTCAATATGGCATGCAAAGGGCGTATGGACCATGCGTAAACGTGTATCCGGGCATATGCGGACAGCGAAGGCCCAGATCAGCCCGCGCGGATGCGCGGGCTGATCAGAGCCTTCACTGTCCGCTAAAAAAGAATCATTGAATATTACAGAATGTATGAATGGAGAGCAAATGCCAGGATGACTCTATGCGCATGCGCGTGGATGATCTGAATGCGCATTTTACACATATTTTTACACGACGCGGCCCATATACGGCATGCAAAGATTCAGAACATTCCTGCAGTCCTCTTATAAAGCTTGGGTTGATGGCCCAGTCCACACCATAAAGGTGCTGTCGAGCCGGCCAGTTAACCTAACCACAGTTTTCCTGGGCAGGCTTAGTGCGCTAAGCTATTAATCAGTCCTTGTGCACACTCTTTCGCCAAAGAGACTGACAACTGCCCTTCTTGAATCAGAGGATGGGAGAGAATGACCGTAGAACCTATTATGATCAACCTTCACATCACGAAAACATGCCTATATAATTTTGACTCCCTTAAACCCCACTTTTATATATTTAAACTGGGGTTTACAGGGGTATACATTATTTTTCTTATTTCTGCTCAAAAACATAGATTGTGGGTACTCGTTAGAACGGTTCTAACGAGTACCCACAATCTATGTTCTGAGCAGAAATATTAAAAAAAAAATCTGAGTTTTTATCTGAAAATTTTCATTTTTTTTCTAGGTGAAATGTTCTATATATTTGAATAGGCGTGTTTTCGTAATGACGAAAGAAAATGTTGCAGGATCCGATGGGGATCGAACCCGCAACGTCCTGATCACCGGTCGAACGCGCATCCGACTTAGCCACCGAGGCCGATTTATTATAAGTTTACAGGAGCCATTAACTACCATTGCAACCAATCAAAATAGCAGATCGGCATAAAAGTTATTCTTGAATTCTTCCTATCCAAGCCACATTTCTAGCTAATTAGGTTGAATTCCGAGATGTTTAAAAGTATGGAAGGACGGACGGATGGGTGCACGGTATGCCTCATCCTGAGCTTTGATCAGATGAGCTGCAGTAGTCTACAATCGATCTTTAAAGATTGCTCATTTGTGTAAAAACAAAACAAACAAAAAAAAAAAAAAAAAAACAACAACAAAAAAAAACAACTATTTATTCTCTGTTTGCATTGCAGTTTAGTAGTCAACACTTTCATCTCTATACATACCAATACAGATACATTCGCAAAAGTGCAGATCCAGATGAGACGGTCTTATCAGGATCTACACTGTTTGCCATTCTGTGATTGTTTTGTTTTTTAGTTGTTGTCTTTTTTTGTAAACTGAAACCCCTATTTGCAACAATGGGTGTGTCCAAATTCAGAGACGGAAGAGTCAACTTCAAAAACCCACGGATGAAGAGGTTATTTAAAAAAATTGACTGAGCAGATCAGTATATAATTCATTTATTGAAATGCATAGGTTACACTTCATATTCGGATACCTTAACCAGCCACTACCTAGGCTAATTCAGAAGACGATTTTTCTTAGTTTTTTCCAGAAAAAAAGACTTTCATGCAAATTGTCTCCATAATCACATTTACATGAAATGCTAAAGCCTGTTTTCTAGGAAAATAAAAAATACAATCGAAAATATTACAAAATGTCGTCTGCTGAAATTTTTACCCAGTATGCTAACCGTTAACTCCTTAGCATACTTAACGATGATATCAAAATGGGTCCTTAAAGTTGCTTAGCATCTTGGAAAGCTGAGTTGGAAAGACCTCGGTGATGGTGAGATCGTAAAATTTGAACGAGTTCATTTCACTACTTGTTGATCTGTCTAAAAGCTGCTGGATAAGTGGTAAACAGTGTAGATCGGAGTCTTCACTGTTTACTCAGGCCTGTCTGTTCAAACAGAGGATAAATACGGAGTTACCTTTCTTAAATCTCCACTGTAGTAAGCAATGGCTGCATGTAACGCCCGCCGGAAGTCGCACGTGGACCATGTTTAACCCTTGACCCGGAACTGACATCCTTGTACTATTGCTGTCTTCCACAAACAAGAGATTGGCATCTAAGCAGGCTTGGGTCGGATTATCTCCATTCTCGCACAGCCTAAACTCGTAGAATCCGGGCTGATCAGGATAATTGTTAAAGATACTGATTTCTGCCGTCTGTCCGGATTCGAAATAACGCGTGAGGATAACGTTTGGTGCATATGTCCCCCCATTTTCGTTTGGTCTGGGAACTGTATCGTTGACAGGATCACCGCACATGCCACAGTTTCGGGAGCCGTCTGCTTGTATTTCTACCTGTATGAAAAAGTCATGAACTGGTTTCATCACGAAAACATGCCTATAGAATTTTGACCCCACTTTTATATAGTAAAACTGGGGTTTACAGGGGTATACATTATTTTTCTTATGCTGCTAAAAAACATAGATTGTGGGTACTCGTTAGAACCGCCTTGCGGTTCTAACGAGTACCCACAATCTATGTTTTGAGCAGAAGTATGAAAAATAATATAGTTTTTTATCTGAAAATTTTCAAGTTTTGGAGGTGAAATTTTCAGTATATTTGAATAGGCGTGTTTTCGTAATGACAAAACTTGTTGCATTCTGCTGCAATCTTAATCGGACCGTTATTGGCCCGAGAGGATCTCTGTAGGACCGATAATGGGTCGATATAGATTTAATCTTTCAGCCCGATAGACTTAAATAAATATCTATGCAAACAGCCATCTCGTCAGGATATACACTGATTGACATTCGGTTTTAGATTTTTGACGGATATGCCTTTTTTTCAATAATGGACGTGTCCAAATTCAGAGACGGAACAGTTTACTATAAAAACTCAGGGTTAAATGGGTAAGCAGAATACTAACGCTGGAATATGACATATTTGGTTGTAACTGCATGCTCGTTTATTAGTTTCTTTGTTGTAAAAAATAAAAAATAAAAGATACTGACAAGAACAGCGTGAACATTTTAGAAAATCTGGATTGTTTTTATACATCTGTAATAGCCGTCAAATAAGTGCTTATATATGCTCATTCTCTGGAAAAGATGAAAATACACAGCGGGCATGCGACGTTGAAACAACGTCAATACTACATCACGCCGTTGCATCGACGATAGTGCGACGTTGTGTACACAAGATAGTTCTGCTGGGTAAGGCCATTTTCTGCCTTGAATCCATATTTTTTGTTGGCTCAGATCGAAGTGTTTTAATTGGTCTGTGACATATACATTTGTTTCTGCTGTTCGGGTTTCTCTCTCTCTCTCTCTCTCTCTCTCTCTCTCTGTCTCTCTCTCTCTCAGTAATTATGTTTACTTTCTTTATCTGCAACATGTAAATCAATACCAAGATGTCATTTGCATACTGTAAAATTTGCCCAAGGAATGCTTTCATAGGTCAAAAACATTTTAATGGTTCTGAAACTGACAGGTTAGTGTCATTATCCTGAGTTGTTCGAACTCCTCAATTCCTTACCATACTAGTTTGTATTAAAACTTGAGCAATTCTGATTTATTGCCCATTGATGTTTGTGAATAAAAATCTAACAAGGCCCTATTGTTCAAAGCGTCGTTAGCTTAACGAGCTCTTTAAGCGTCATTTCGTTAACTGCTTCAGCAGATTCAATATACAATATTCTGATATTTTTTGCTGAAAAAAATGTGAGTAGCTTTTGCACTGCAAAAGCTACTCACATTTTTTCAGCAAAAAAATTCAGCATATTTTCGTATCACTCGTTGTAAATTTCAACGAATCGTTAACGATGTCGTTAGCTTTGAACAACTGGGCCCAGGTTGCCTATGAAAACAAAGAACACACAAAAGAACGAAATCGGAGGCTTGGTTTTATCAAGTCTCTTCATATGAAGCTATGGAGTTTGCATGGCTGCATACGACCCTAGCACGGCTTAAGCGGTATTCGATTTTTAGCTCGCCAGGACTATGTCCCTGGAGAGCTTATGTTGTCACCCGGGCGTTGGCGTCGGCGTCTGTCGGCGTCCGCGTTAGCACAATGTCTAAGTTTTCAAATGTGTGCATAGTTTTTTAACTGTTTAAGGTACTGCTTTTATATTTGGCCTACACCTACTTTAGGGTAAGACCTTTCAATAGCATACACCCCCATCCCCAAAATAGACTCTTTTGTAGGTCAAGGTCAGTTCTTACTTTGTCTTTTATAACCATGTTTAAGTTTTGCGTTTAAGTTTTGAAAAGTGTACATAACTGCTGAAGTATTCAAGACAGAGCTCTAATATTTGCCTCACACCAGGCTTAGGGTTAGACCTTTCAATAACACACACCTCTTCCTCAGTTTGACCTTCTGCCTAGGTCAAGGTCAGGTCATACTTTGTCATTTGAACCCATGTTCGAGTTCTGCGTTTAAGTTTTGAAAAGTGTTTGTAACTGCTGAAATATTCAAAATACCGCTTTAATATTTGGCCCACACCAACATTAGGGTAAGACCTTTTAATAGCACAGAACTTTTTCTCAGTTTGACCTTCTGCCAAGTTCAAGGTCAGGTTATACTTTGTCATTTAAACCCATGTTTGAGTTTTGCATTTAAGTTTTGAAAAGTGTTCGTAACTGCTAAAGTATACAAGATGCTGCTTTAATGTTTGGCCTACACCTACCTTAGGGTAAGACCTTTCAATAGTACACACCCCTTCCTCAGTTTGACTTTCTGCCTAAGTCAAGATCAGGTCATACTTTGTCATTTATACCTGTGTTTAGGTTTTGAAAAGTGTACATAGATGCTGAAGTATGTAAGCTATAGCTTTCATATTTCGTCCCCACCAGCCTAAGTGAAGCTGTTTCAATGGCATATACCCCATCCCTCAGTTTGACATTCTTCCAACATCAAAGTCAGGTCATACTCTGTCATTTCTGCTATGTTTAAGTTCGGCATTTAATATTTAATATTTAAAGATTGTTTTCTTATCCATTCACCCTTTCCGGCGAGCTGTGTTGTCTTTTGACAACTCTTGTCAGTAGCCAGAATGGACTCAATGATCTTAGGGGAAATGCATTTACCCTTCTCTTGCTGAACACGACATGCCCTATCTTAGCAAACAGTGTAGATCCAGATCAGTTGGCTTCTGAATTAAATTGTCATTAAATATGTGAATTTCTATCAAAAACACAGATCAAGTAATCTGATTGGCTGGAAATTAGAAGTGGGCGTGGCACCTTAATTTATTCAACAAGGCAAGGGTTAATTTGCTTTATGGTGAACTGCAGGATATGTGTGTGACAAACAGTATGGGATCAGAAAAGACGCACTGCGTTCTGCGGAGTTCTATTGTATTTTATATGAGCTGCGTCATACAATCCTATCGTATTATATAAATAGCCGTATCAAGATAAAATGTATCTCATATGACGGCAACCACATCTTTATAAAATGTGTCTGATATCATGGTAATCTTGTCTAAAGAAAACGTATCTTGTGTCAAAAAGCCGTGCGAATAAGAAAGCGTATTTAATATATGACATGTAAACGCGGAATCTTATGCTATGGAAGTAATCGTGTCATAATAATGTGTACTTTATGCCAAAGAAGCAGCTGTGTTATAAGTATGTGTATTTTGTGGAACAGAAGCGGTCGTGTCATAAGAATGTGTACGTACTTTGCCGTAGAAGCAACCGTGCCATTATATGAGTACTTTGTGTCATAAAAGCAGCTATGTCATAAGAATGTGTTCTGTGTGCCACAGAAGCAGCCATGTCATAAAAATATGCACTTAGAAGCAGCCGTGTCATAATAATGTGTTTTTTGTGCCATAGAAGCAGCCGTGTCATAATAATGTGTTTTTTGTGCCATAGAAGCAGCCGTGTCATAATAATGTGTTTTTTGTGCCATAGAAGCAGCCGTGTCATAATAATGTGTTTTTTGTGCCATAGAAGCAGCCGTGTCATAATAATGTGTACTTAGTGCCATATATAGAAGCTGGTAGTTCATATGAGACGTACTTTGTGCCAGAGAGGCAGCCGTGTCATAATAATGAGTACTTTATGCCATAGAGGCAGTCGTGTCATAATAATGAGTACTTTATGCCATAGAGGCAGTCGTGTCATAATAATGTGTGCTTTGTGTCATAGAAGCAACAGTGTCATACTAATGTGTACTTTATATCATAGAACCAGCTGTGAGATACTTGTATTCTTTGTGCCATAGAAGCAACCGTATCATAGTAATATGTGATTTGTGCCACAGAAGTAACCATGCTGTAAGTACTTTTTGCCATAGAAGCAACCGTGTCACAATAATGCGTACTTTGTGCCATAGAAGCAGTCTTGTCATAATAATGTGTACTTTATGGCAATGAAACAGCCGTGTCATAATAATGTGTACTTCTTGCCATAGAAGCGGCCGCGTCATAAGAATGTGTACTTTGTGATTATGCGCAGGCTGATCTTGACCTTAGCTCTCTGCTTGGACCCTCTCGTTTTCGCATTGCGCGGCCCACAGCGAAGGAGGATAATAAAAATATAAATAAAGTATCGTAAAGCCACGGAAGGTTGTTGGGGGGGGGGGGTGTCGATGCGTGGTTCAATTAATTCCATTAATAGGTATGGTACAGACGTGCCGCTGGAATAGCGATGCCCACCCAGGGTTTGAGTGTGTGTGTGTGGGGGGGGGGGTGGGGTACAAGGAACATGGCCAGGGAACAAAGGAACATTGCTTAGAACTTTCAGGGAACAAGGGAACGGTTTCATAATTTTGGGGAACAAAACACTGGAGATAGAAACTGACAAAAGACGGTTGAAACAGCCTTCCTTGCTTTTACCGACAACCCCATTATACGTCTTTAAACAAGCACCTGCAATGTTGGGCGTCGACATTTGTTTTGTGTTAAAGTAATTCCATAGTCTGTTTCACAAAGCTCTTTCTATGAGTCAGCTCCGAACACCGTTACGAAGCGACATGTAATGTTTTAAGTAACATACCGTAGCACAGCAAATTGTTATAAAACTCGTCATGAGCTCTTCCTGTTCAACTCTTCCCTGGTAGCCCACTCTCTCTCTCTGTGTGTGTGTGTGTGTGTGTGTGTGTGTTTGTTGTTGTTGTTTTTTTTTTTTTGTTTTTTTTTTTTTGGGGGGGTGGAGGGGTGGGGGGGAGAGAATGGGGGTGGGTGGGGTCCAGAACATCTTGATAAAGCTCATAAAGATCGAAACCGGTCGGTATTTTAATAAAAAGTTGACACATATAGCTGGTGATCGTTGATGTTGTTTCTGTCCTACAGTATAGATTGTAAATACTTGTAATAACTTCCTCGACAAAGCTATTTTAATCAATACCCACAGTCTATGTTTGGAGCAGAAATTGAAACAAAAATCACAATTTTGCTTCCAAACGTTTTCATTTTTACAGCAAAAATGTCAAATGCGAAAAATCTTGTACAACCTGACATGCCACATTTATTAATTTAATATCCTAGTTGGATTCAAATAGGATAGCTGTTTGAAATTTCCGGACATAATGACTGTCTAGGCCAAACAAATAATGCCATGGGTGTTCTCGAACTTTTAAATCACCTCTGGATTTGGTACACAAGTAAAAACAGCTTTGAGATATCTAGCATCTTGACAATTGTTGCTGAGATTCATTTTTCAAAGATGCGCTCCGGAGCCACTGATACGCCCCTTCAGCTTGAACCCTTGCCTTGTTGAATAAATTAAGATGCCACGCCCACTTCTAATTTCCAGTCAATCAGATTACTTGATCTGTGTTTTTGATAGAAATTCACATATTTAATGACAAACAGTGCAGATCCAGATCAGTTGGCTTCTTCAGAAGCCAACTGATCTGGATCTACACTGTTTGCTAAGACAGGGCATGTCGTGTTCAGCAAGAGAAGGGTTAGGAATTTCCCCTGGGATCATTGAGCCCATTCTGGCTACTTTGAAAATCGAATACCGCTTAAGCCGTGCTAGGGTCGTTTGCAGATTCATTTACTGCCCAAAGAAACATATCAAGCGATATTGGCTAATTCCATTCTCTTACTTCACAAGTGAAAGCTCATATTACCCGCAAATTACACCAGCTATGAATATAGCGGCCTTCCTAAAACCAAAACCCTGTGCCAAAAAATGGTTGTTTGAACAAAACAAGAAACTGATGAGTTGAGAAACTGGAGATCAACTTTCGGTCAAAGTGTACCTCAAAAACTGAATAGACCTAAGCACGAAAGACAAGCCGGGTACGTTACCCATGAACCGTTTGTTTGTGTTTGTGTTGAGGTTTTACGGCCCAGTCAACCCAATGGGGTCATGCCGAGCGAGATCAGTTTACCTAAACACACGTTTAAGCGGTTAACCAGTATTGTGCACATTCTTTCGCCAGAAACTGACAACTGCCCTTCTTGAATCAGCGGAAGGGAGAGAATGACCGTAGAAAATATTTCATGATCAATCTCCACGAATAAATGTTGCCGACCTCGGCGGGGGTCGAAAACGGGGCCTCCTGGTCTCCAGTCGGACGTGCATCCAACTGAGTCACCAAGGCCGGTCGGCCCAGCCATGAACCGTTATGAGGCTGAACCACATGTATTGAATACTATAAATCTGAGTGTACCTTTGGCTGTCATCAACCAGGGCCCAGTTGTTCAAAACTAATGATGTCGTTAGTTTACATATCGTTAAAACTTTGATCATTAAATATGGCATATATGCTAATATTTTTGCTGAAAAAAATGTGAGTAGCTTTTGCATTTGCAAAAGCTACTCACATTTTTTCAGCAAAAATATTTGTGAATTAGATATTGTACTTACCAGAACAGTTAACATTTTGACCACTAACGAGCTTGTTAAGCTAACGACGCTTCGAACAACTGGGCCCAGGTTAATATATCAAATCTTGATATTGTATACAAGAGAGGTTAAGTTCTTTGCATAAATGTTGTCAATGTGGTTTTTTGGTATCTGTTCTTGTTGGAGACGTTCAGCGTGATGTAAAACAAGTTAAGGTAAAATGCTTTTTCAGGATCTTTTCAAACAACTGGAGTTTGTAGAGGATATCAAAAGAGTTCTCTCTTCTAATCAAATACTGAGCACTGTTTCAATCAGCATCTAAGATGATGTTACTTCTCTCTCAGACAAAGACTATGAATTAATACAAAGTCATCTAGTAAGGGCAATTGATGTTCTGTCCCCATCTGAGGCAAAGGATTTAGAACATAAGGCAAAGGATGCCACTGCCTTACGCAAATAAGGGAGGGCTAGGAAAAGGGAACAGGTTTATTCAGATTTTCTGTATTATGATTATTAATCAAAATAAGGAAAATCCCAGTAAACCTAAACATTCTAACACCATAAAATTGCTGTAATTATCCTACAATTTGAATAGTGTGGTATTAATGTGGTTTATGTGTTCAAAAGATGTAGCTGGAATGTCTAACAGTGAGGATTCTGATCAGACTGCTTCTTTCTGATCTAGATCTGCACTGTTTGTTAAGACCTGTCTGTTCAAAAAATTAATTTAAAATTTATCAGGGTTTAGATGCATGTATATATATAGAGAGATAGCCAAATAACATATCTACTTCTTAATTTCTTTTTTAACTTTTCCTGCAGTAAATCAAAGATGTGCAAAATTTCACGGATTAACCCTTGTCCTGCTGAACCCGGATATATGCTGCCTTTGCAAACAGTGTAGATCCAGATCAGTTGGCTTCTGAAGAAGCCAACTGATCTGGATCTGCACTGTTTGACATTAAGTACGTGAACTTGTATCAACAATCTGGATCAATTAATCTAGTTGGCTGAAAATTAGAAGTGGGAGTGGCAACTTAATTTATTCAGCAGGACAAGGGTTAAAGTCAAGTGACTATTGAGTATAAATGAAGATACACAGGAAACGTTACAGTCCCTCTTCACATTGTAAAAACTAACCCCGGATGTCAGTTACTGAATTCGTTTGATGTTATGGATTTAAGGGAACCTTGTCCATTATTTTTAGGAAACAAAGGAACAAAAGCAATATTTTAAGGAACAAGGGGACATAAAAAAGGATTTTAAGGAACATTGCAAAATACTTTTTGGGAACATTGACAATTATTTTCAGGGAACAATGGAACTTTGCCCTTCACCCCTATCCCCGTGGGAGGGTCTCAATAGCCCTCGTTTTTTTTTTGTTTTTTTTTATCTTATAGATATATTCAAAGGTAAGGTTATAATGCTTTTTGTATATGATTAGGTCTATTTTCCCAGATCTGTATAGAAATAGTCCTCTTATCTGTTTTTCATCAAGCAACAAAAATTACCAAGGCAGCACTGACTCTTGAGGGCCTCCCAGGGGTTTGGGGGAACAGGGAGAAAAGGCAATTTTCAAGGGAATAGGATACAAAGGCAATTTTTACAGGCGAACAAGGGTGCAAAGCATACATTAAAACTCGGGAACAGGGGAACACAAAATTGTGTTGGCACGTATAATAGAATATTGACCGATTTTGCATTATAGAAGCAATTTATCAAACTGCAACAACTATCATTTTAAAAGCTTTTTCTTGTAAATAATGGAGAGTAAAATGGATCATGGTTGGAAAGGTGCTATGACAAAATTTATTCAGTTCGAGCACATGTATTTGCAAGCATCCATTGACCGGATCTGTTAAGCATGGCTGAAAGAGAAAGTGTAAGCTTTACTGGGTACAGGGAACTAATTATTTCTCCCATAGACCTCCATTATAAATAACCTTACTTCAGCCAAATAGGCCTACAGTTGTTGTCAGGGTATGGCTGGACAGCCACAGTTGGCTTTAATTTAAAGATTAGCCTTAGCTGAACAATCAGAAACACACACACACACCCACCCATCCACCCACCCACAACAACAACAACAACAACAACAAACAAGGAATAAAGAAAGAAAAAAAAAAAAAGGAAAACACCATAGTCACCAGCACATTCTGCATTCTGGGACTTCTTGGAAGTTTTTTTTTTTTTTTTTTTTTTTTTTGTGTGTGTGTGTGTGTGTGTTGAGGTTTTACGGCCCAGTCAACCCATTGGGGTCATGTCGAGCGCGGTCAGTTTACCTAACCACACGTTTACTGGGCAGGCTTAGTCCTCTAAGCGGTTAACCAGTATTGTGCACATTCTTTCGCCAGAAACTGACAACTGCCCTTTTTGAATCATTCTTAATCAGTTGATAACAAAATTAAATGTAAAGAGTCCCAGGCTGACCGTTTTAAAGATAGAGGGTGAGGTGTTTATAAAGTCCTTGAGTATATATAATCGAATATGTTTTCATTTTTATTGGGGTGGTTGGTGGAGCAAAGGTGTCGAGTATCTTACGTCACCGGGGTGTCCAACTGATACTGACTTACAGTTGGGCAAGACCTGCTACCTTGCAGCAGGTAAGGGAAGTGGGTGTTATTATTTCTTCTGTTTCAACACTTTCATTCATTTTACTATTTCTCTACTGGCCCTTTCTTTCATCTGTGCTTCTATATCTTCAATCTCTTTTCTCTCTTTCTCTGGGAGACGACACAAAATGACCGACAAGGGTTGAGGTGTTGTCAAACCCCAACACAATAACTCTCTCCCCCATCCCATAATTCTGTATACAAAAATGAGTTTCCCTCTGTGTGTGTGTGTGTGTGTGTGTGTGTGTGTGTGTGTGTGTGTGTGTGTGTGTGTTGAGGGTGGTGGGGTGGGGGTGCGGTGGATGGAAGACAACAGACAGTGGTTATGTGCTAAAAAATTCTAGAAAATGAGGGCAATTATACACTTGTCAAGTGAGGTCTAGAATGCCGGAAAAGGCATCTAACACAATTTTACGTTCACATTACCTAAACTCTTAAGTTAGTCATTGTTTCTGTATGATTGAGAGGAAAAAGTCACTAACTTTGTCTTATGGGTACTGGGGTCTGATATAACGTTTGCTCTTTTAAAGTTAGTATTTACAAACTCCTTGCCTTCTAACCATTAAATGAGAACTGTTTTCAATAAGAAATGAATGAGAAGATAAATAAAGCAACGCTCCACGAACAACTTTACAAGTTTCCGAATTTGAATGAAAGCAAGTGTTCTGTTTGTACTTGTGACAAGTACTTCTCCCATAACAACTTTATCCCATTGGATGCCCCTAAATGGGAAACTGGCAAATAGTGCAGACCCAGATCAGACGCCGCAGAACGCGGCGTCTGATCAGGGTTTCTACTGTTTGCAAATAGTTCAACCATTTTTTTAAGAATATCTACATCATATAGCCTGACATACCTAAAATCGAAAATGGACTCCTCCAATGTATAGTGTGGGAGAGTTTATTCAGTCTTTAAGGGGGTTATAAAATGTGCTCAGTAAGTTTGATTAAGAGTATGTACATTCAGTTTACAATGAGTATCTTTGACTAGCCTGGATTTTACGCTGCTTGGAATAGTTTGAGAGAATAAGTTTGGACTTTAAAGAAATGTTTTGAAGGCAGCAATAAAGTTAATAAAAAAGTTGTCAAAATTGCTATTATTCTGTCTGTGTTGTGAATTAAATGATTTTTAAACTAATTTTGGGGAAAAAGAATGAAATAGTTTTTGGGAAAAGGCATTTTATTTCAGGAGAACAAGGGAATAAGGGCAGATTTTCAAGGGGAACAGGACCCCCGGGCTTCACTCTTGAGATTATTGCAGTTAATTGATTGTTTTAACACCAAGAACACACTGATAAGCTACTTGCAGATATCTGCATTTCAAATATAGATATCTCTAGTAATAAATAGAAATATCTGTATTGTTTTTGCAATTACGGATAGTTCTAATTGAAAAGCAGATGTCTGTAATTGAAAAAGAGATATCTCTGATTAAAATACAAATATTTACATTTCGATCATAATATAGATATCTGCAGTTCAGTTAGAGATATCTGCATTTTTAAATACAGATATCTGCATTTTCTAACTAAGGTGAAATGCAGATATTTGTATTGGAAATGTAGATATCTGAATTTCTAAATTAAATACATATATCTGCATTTCAAAAACAGATATCTGCATTTCAATTAGAAATATCTGTATTTATGGTTGAAATAGAGATATCTCTATTTACTCCTATTATGGGAAACTGGTATCTCCCTCGCCGGTTTTTACATACACACCGTTCACCAGGGTGTCTCCCAGCTAGCATTCTACGTAAATCTACATCGGGCCGTCATCGGCCCGTCAGCTACCCTGACGGGCCGATGACGGCCCGATATAGATTTACGTAGAATGCTGACTGGGCTGTTGTCTATTTATTTTCTGTCGGAAATACCTTATTTCATGTTTACAGTGTAGGTCCTGGTCAAGTTTAAGGTCATTTTACAGCATCTGTCGTAGAACTAAAGACTCAGGACCACTCGATTCCGAGTTAGAGATCAGAGCTATGAATTACACAGCCAAACATAATAATAAAGAAAGAAGGAACAAAAGAATGAATAACAAGGAGTTGGGGGGGTATACTGCGTTAGGGTCGTTCGTTCGTCCTACACATTTTGCAAAGAGATAGGATCTTGAAATTTTATGTGTGGAATCAGGACAGAAAATAAGTAGACCGTATTTTTTCCGTCGGACTTGGTAGTTCTAGAGTTAGACCCCTTTCCGATGGACATAATGGAATCTAGTTAGCATGATATCTCGAAAAGTGTTTGAGCTAGAACCTTGAAACTTGGTATGCTGATTGAGAATGATGAGTCAATTACCTGGTTTACTTTTGAAAACAATCCTAATTTTCAGGGAGTTGTGCATCTTGTAATATAATGATAATGGCATTTTGTCGGCAAGCTATATCGCAAACTATTTGAGCTACTGTGTGTGCTTAAACGGTATGATGAGTAGATTATGTGATCGGTCCAACATCACCCTAATAGTGTTTAATGGACCGTAAAACCAAACAAACAATGAATTTGAAAGGAATGTTAAAAGTACATACAGATATCTGGATTAGAAATACAGATACCGTATTCGAGTTAATTACCGTACATGCCCCTATAAGCGCACAGTCAGGCAATTCCAGAGTCTTCAGATCATAGCCAGTGCACTTTATATCTACTTCTTTATAAAGGCACATGTTATCGGTACTAATTTGAATTGCATCGACAAGTCGATGCAATTCATATGGGTACCCACAACATGTCTTTATAAAGAAAATCACAAGATAAAAAGCACAAAAAGTCGTTTGTTGATTTTTTTAAAGTGTAACCTTTGTATAGGTAGGTATATATTTTAACCAAAGGTTTTCCTATTTTTTCTATTTTTTATTTATTTATTTATTTATTTATTTTTTTTTGAAAAACCTAAGCGCACAGTGTGGTAATTAGGTCGAATACGCTATGTCCATTTGAATTGCAGATATCTTTATTTAAATGATAATTATAGATATCTGTATTTCAAATACAGATAACTGTATTGAAATAAAGACATCTGAGTTTCTAAAAAAATACAGATATCTTTAATTGAAATAGAGATATCTGCAGTTGAAACGCAGATATCTGTTATTAAAATACAGATGTCTCTAATTCAAATAGCTCTATTTGATAAACAAATAGAGATATCTGCATTTGAAAAACATATATCTGTATTGAAATACAGATTTCTGCATTTGAATGCAGATATCTGTATTTAAATGAAGATATCTCTATTAAAATGCAGATGTCTGCAATTTAAATATAGATATCTGTATTTAATTGGTATAAACCCAAAGAGGCCGCCATATATGAACAGGTTGCCTTTTTGCAAACAAATATATATGAATAGGTATATATTTTGAATATATGAATAAGTAGGGTCATGAAAATTCCAGCCGCACGTTTGTACCATATCGAAGGTTAAGAGCCACCCATTTACTCCCCCACCCCCACCCCACCCATCATCATCATCATCATCATCATCATCTTATTCTTCTTCTTTATCGTCGTCGTCTTCCATCGGGACCCGAAGAATTCTTTGTAAACAGAACACGCGGAAAGTTTGTCCATTAAAAATACAAAACCCACTCCGACGAGTCATTCAGAGCAATTTTAATGGACGCAGTGGCTGCAGCCGGCCTAGGTTTGAAACCTCGCTCTCGCAGTAGTACATTATATGCGTGTACACAGGCTTAAGATTAACGCTTAGCACTCTGGGTAAAAATTTCAACAGACGACATATTGAAATATTTTGCCAGAAAACAGGTTTTGACATTTCTTGCAAATTGTCTCAAAATAAGAAAATTATCATCAATTTGCCTTCTGCTAAATTTGCCCATAGGTTGGTTAAGGTTAACTTCCGCGCAGTGTCTTATAATATATTAAAATATAACCGACTCTCAGGCAAATTCAGCGGACGAGTAATTGATGACATTTTTTCTTATTTTCCCCAGAAAATAGACTTTGACATTTTATCTAAATTGTCTTCCTAAATAGGCTTTGCTATTTCATGCAAAATTGTCTCCCATTACGAAAAACACGCCTATTGAAATATATTGGAAATTTCACCACCAAAAACTGAACGTTTTTAGATAAAAAATTCTGGTATTCTTCATATTTCTGCTCGAAACACAGATAGTGGGAACTCGTTAGAACCGCCTCGCCGAGGCGATTCTAACGAGTACCCACAATCTATGTTTTTAAGCAGAAATAAGAAAAATAATGTATACTCCTATAAACCCCAGTTTTACTATATAATAGTGGGGTTTAAGGGGGTCAAAATTATATAGGTATGTTTTCGTGATGTAAAATAGGTTTTGACATATCATGCAAATGGTCTCCTAAGACCATTTGCATGCAACGTCAAAGCCTTTTTCAGGAAAAATAAGGAAAAATATTTTAAAATGTCATCTGCTGAAATTTTTACCCATCATGCTATGCATTGAAAATGGCGTACCTTCACATCACCGCAGTTTAAAGTTCTGAAGTCATAATTAATGGGTGCCCGGATCCCATAATTCCAGGCCGCAGAACGTGACGGTGGGTCCATCATCCAGGCATTACCAGCGCACGGACGAACAAACAAACACACGCATGATATAAATAATCCACATCGAGCTATTTCCATTTCACTATTGTATTTCGAATTCTGGTTTTATTCCGTTATAAATTATGTCGGCTTTTTACCTAACCCGTGAAACAACAACGAATATTCCGTTATCAATAATTTATATTTCATAATTGAAACACTTTTTGAATTATTACATCACTATTGTTATTAGAATTTGTTTGTTTTTAATTGATATTAGTATCAGGCGCGTTTGCCTGGAAACACTATATTAAAACCCAAGGGGGTTATTTTTCAGAATTTAGTTGGTAAGACTTGTACTTCACTCGCGAAAGGCATAAATCAATCAAAATTATGTCAAAAATATTTTAATTCTAAATAAGGATGTAAACTTAAAGGTTCAAATGGGCAGTGCGGACGTTCTCCATGCCAGTACCTCGGGGGGACAGGTATGATGTACTCACTTCCCGTTATCTACACGGAACCTCTAAATCGCCGTAAACATGTATATTAAGGTTAATTCGTAAAGCGTCAATCACAACTGTAGCAGACGACATTATTATTATTATTCAGAGTAAATAATACTTCATATTGATTCACATGAAATATCACGTTTTTTTTTTCTCCGGCTAAACAACAACAACAACAAAAGAGAGCTTTAAGGATTAATAGTTTAATACACAAATTGTTGATGGACCCAGAGCCACCCACCTACAAGCAAATATACACATACGTGGGGACGCACACATGCAAGCATACCGATTTCTTTCTTTCTTTTTTTGTGGTGGGGCGGGGGGGGGGGGGCGGCGGGGGGGGGGGGGGGAGGATAGAAAAGATAATCTGTCCAGCTGTATGAATTATAATATCAGTCTCATATACATTTGAGTCGCCAGAAATCTTATTTTCCGTCAAAATGAGAGAATTCGAATAAAACATCAAGTCTTATTTTCTGTGAAATATAAGAAAATATATTTTAAACGTTGCTTTATTTATAGCCAGCAAGTTAAAGTTTATGCTTTCAATTCAACCTTGGAACTTCTCTAATGGACATGCGCATATATAGGCTCCGCCCCTTTTTCATTTGGCGCTTAAATAAACAAAACAGTTCCATAAATGTTATACACAAACTATAAAATGAAACGCTTCATTATTCAGGTAAACTACGCAATACACCAGTATGTCGTGGTACGAGTATAAAGGTGGAAACAGGAGTGTGGGGATTGAGTTAGAGGGTAGGGGAGGGTTTCCAATGTAGAAATTATGAGGAAGTTCGCGTGATGTTTGTTTATAGTTTCTAGGTTACTTATTTATCATGCAGTGTAGGACAGAGCAACTGATTCAATCGAGTAATGCGACATGAGGGACATTTCAAAGTGCTGGCAGCTAACACATCACAAAAACATACCTATATAATTTTGACCCCCTTAAACCCCACTTTTATATAGTAAAACTGGGGTTTACAGGGGTATTCATTATTTATGTTATTTCTTCTCAAAAACATAGATTGTGGGTACTCGTTAGAACCGCCTCGACGAGGCGGTTCTAACGAGTACCCACAATCGGTTCTAACGAGTACCCACAATCTATGTTTTGAGCAGAAATATGAAAAATATCAGATTTTTTTTATCTGAAAAATTGTCTTTTTTTGGTGGTAAAATTTTCAGTGTATTTGAATAGGCAGGTTGTCGTTATGACAAAAGAGACTTATTTTTTTGTCTGGTTGAGATTTTTCCCTCACACATTATACGAGGGTCCTGCAGAAAGTTTTGTCATTGCGTTCGGATTACTTCAGTGCTACGTTTTCAAACATATTTTAATTACAAACCTTCAAAGTATTCCCCCTTTACTGAAACATATTTTTGTAACCTTTTTTCCCAGTCGCGAAAAGCCTATAAATAGTCTTCTTTTGGTATCTGTTGGAGACACTCATAAATAGCGCTACCAAGAGAACTTCTAGTATACTTATTTCCAGAAAGCATTTTCTTAAGCCTTGGGAATAAAAAGAAGTCACAGGGACTCAGGTCAGGTGAATGAGGTGGATGGTTTAAAACTTTCACCTTTTCAGAAGCCAAAAAAAGACTTAACAACCTCTCACTTATGAGAGGAGGCGTTGTCATGTAAAAGGTGGACTCCTGACCATCCTTTGCTTGGTCGTTTCTTATTGCAAAACTCTTTCACTTTGTTCAGTACAAAATTCTTGTAGAATCGGCCAGTGACTGTATGACCAGATTGACAAGGCACTTGAACGACTGGCCCATTTGAATTAAAGAAAATTGCGTACAACATCTTTTTCGAACTTATGGTTCTCTTGGCAATACATATGCGTTTTTGATCATTTCGCTTCCATTGCTTATTATCAGCCCTTCTTTGTGGCTCAAACATGTGCAACAGGTTTCATCACCTGATAGCAAGTTAGAAATAACCCGATGTTAGCCTTGGTAACAGAGGTTTTAGGCCTTCCAGGACGGTATCATCTTCAACAGAAACTTTATATATATATATATATATACTACACAATTCATTAAATATCTGCTTTGAATCTATATTAAGCCTAATGCGGCATTTAATATAGCTACGAATTTCAGTCTTCTGGTCCATGTTCCAATGTAACAAATTTGAGTCCTCCGTGAAATCACCTGACCAGTAAATGACACCAAAACCTGACCAACCAAAATAGCTTACCATTTAACGGTTAATGTTATTGCTTAGACAAACAATATTACCTATGTACTTTTTCATTGATAAATACAGGTACACATGCAGTTTTCATTGACAAATACAGGTATCACGATATTGTTTGTCTAAGGATTTACGCATGGGCGTGGTTATAGCTTTCTGACGGAGGAGTCAATTGGTCAGTGTATATGACTGTATCTGTTTCAATTTGAGATAACTCGGTCAGTTGGAAAGCAATTTGCACGAAATAGACGGGTATCGTTAGCTATTCAAGTGCAGTGAAGCATTTTAAAATATACGGAAGCCTATTAGTGACAGAACTTTTTGCACGACCCTCGTATAATGATATGCGCAAACAAAACGATGGTCTTATATCATGCCTAGCATGCACATGGCGTTTCTACAACGTCAAATTAACATCGATGCAACGTGAGAACTCTGCATCGACGTAACCGCGACGTTGTTTAACGTCATGACGTTGCATTGACGATGCGATGTTGTGTAAATGTCATGTGTCCACTGGGACTTAATCGATGCTCGTATCCCATAATTCCAGGTCGCGGAACCTGACGGGGGCCCATAATCCATTTATTACCAGTGTACGGACGAACAAATGTTCATTTTGCGATATTTGTAAAGTTAAAGAGAAAAGTCTGATTTCAAAATTGCATCCCAGCGGGCACCTGAGGTTTATACAACGTCGCTTAAACATCGATACAACGTTATGACGTATCGAGGTTGAGGCGACGTTGTATAAACGACATGTGCCCGCTAGGATATGCTTGTTTCAATGCGACTGTTCTATAAACTTTTGAAATGTCCCTCGTACAACACAGATTTCCGGTGCAATGAAGTTTATATCGCTAGATTACATAAGTAGCAGCTAGATGTGGCGCCAATTAGTGTATTCTGATTTTTTTTTCTAGTAAGAGGTAATGTAAATTATGTTACTTCGTTTAGACCATTAATCTATGATTAAGTAAAGCGGGCCCCCGTAGCCTAGTGGATAAGAGAGTTGACTCTTAATCCATTAGGTTTCTCACCGCTGTGGTTCGAGCCTCGCTCGAGTCATATGTGGGAAAGCCAAGTTCTGCTTACGGATGGTCAGGTGGTTTTTCTCCGGGTTCTCCGGTTTTCGCCCACCTTCGATGAACGATCGGCTCGATATAAGTGAAATATTCTTGAAAGGGCCGTAAAACCCAAATCAAAAAAAAAAAAAAAAAAAAATGATTAAGTAAAGATATAGAGTTCAGTAAGATCATATTTAAATCCTAAGTTCCGAGCAAAATTTGTAGCAGACGACATTCAGTTTTTTTCTGAGAAAATTAGTCTTGCCAAGGAGACGATTCACATGAAATGTCAAACATTTATTATTATTATTATTATTATTATTATTATTATTATATATATATATATATATATATATATATATATATATATATATATATATATATATATATATATATATATATATATATATATATATATATATATATATATATATATATGTGTGTGTGTGGGTGTGTGTGTGTGGGGGGGGGGGGGGGGGTGTCAATTAGCATTTATTATTATTATTATATATATAGTCTGAATTTACACTGCTTGCCAACCCATCCACATCAACTTGTAGTAAAATGGACTGAACCCTTCAGATTATACTTCACAGCAGCTGTGGTTAAGTGTCCTTTGGCTAACAGCGCAGGTTATATTAATTTTTCATTTTCTTTGGGATCATAGAACCATTCGTTTCTTTTTAACTTTGAAACTCGAATACTGCTTAATTAACTCTTTCACTGCCATAGTCGATAAAAGGCTTTTTGCAAACAGCGTAGATCCAGATGAGACGGCTCATAATGAGCCGTCTCATCTGGATCTACGCTGTTTGACATTCAGTCTTTCAACTTTGCATATAAACTTCTTTCCAAACGATAGTTTGTTAGAAAAAAAAACAAAAAAAAAAAACAACAAAACAACAACAACAAAAGAAACAGACGACAAATGTCGTCTGAAATTTGTCACCGAAAGAGTTAAGCTGGTTCTAGGAGGCGTTTGCAAGCTAGCTGATGAAGAGACTTAATAGAACCAAATCTCCAATTTTCGTTGTTTTGTGCCTTCTTTGTTTACAAAGATAACCACCTTTCAGATTTGTAATTGTTCAAAATTAGCATTAATCTGGTAACTAGTCCGTATCCCAATATGTAGAGTAAATATGGTACTTCATATATGAGCCGACACACGAAGAAAGAGATGTTTTCTGGTTCTTCAGATACGCATGCGCAGTCCCCTGTAATATATTGGCATATATTGTTCTTTCTGATTTCTGTTTCAACTTTAACTTTTCCTTCCTATTTCCTGGCTCTCCATTTCCGCCGCACTTGAACTATTACATTGTATTATCTTTGACTGATCTCTGACCTTTCTGATAAGCTTTGAGTTGGGTGTTCCTCAGTAAGTACATTTGCCATATTTGTATATGTGTACTATACATACTGCCAGAGTCTCTGAGCTCCGCCTACCGGTGTTTTTTTGGCAGGAAGTAGAGTTTACATATTTGGGTAGGGGTACTAGAATGAAAAGGCATGGTTTGTCAGAAAGGAGAGGCAGTTCGATCTTTGCTTTTGTGACAGAAACATTAAATATATTTTGGAGCTTTACCATCCTTAGTTGTCTTTGATTTTATAAAAATTATTTACTTTGGTTTCAGAGAAATAAGAACCAAGAAAACTTAATAAATAGAGAACTTATATGATGACTTGTGTTTGACTTCAAATTATTATTATATTTAAACCTCTCGAAAATTCCCCAAGTTAAAAAGGACTTAGCAGTGAAGACAACTAGTATTATTATTATTACACCTCAATTTGGGCTACAGACATGTGTTTGTGTTTTCTGTCTGACGCTTCCTCAAGGTATCTACTACATGTCTGCGAACAGCAAAGGCTCTGGCGAGACTGCCCTGAAGCGCAGGCTCGCCCGAGCCTTTGCTGGGCGCCTATGTGATAAGTGCCCTTTTATCGTGCGCTGGCTAAATGAACGCCTTTCTAAGGCACAAAAAAAAAGAAAAAAAAAAGAAAAAGGAGAAACAGTCATTACAAAACGTACGGCACAGGTGAAATAATCGAAAAAAAAAATGTAATGCAAGAAACGACTTGGAACGGTGAGCAGAAATAAGTAAGGGGGCTAGAGGTTTAAATTAGTTCTGCACGATCCGCAAAAAAAGTCGACCGATCGACGGTAAGGTTCAGTTTCAGTGTGTGCTCTGATTTGTGAGCTCGTCCGTGGTCAGTTAACAAAAAATTCCATAAATCTTGGACCGCTAGGAATATATTGATACTTTTTCGAACGCAGATTGATACCGATATGGTTATTTTGTATACTGATTAATATCGGCAACATCTAACCGAAGGAATTGCTAAATGCCATTCTCAACGGCAGAGGCAAATCCGAGGTCAAAATTCTTTTCCATAGACATTAAGTGAACATGGCCATTAACTCTTGAACCTTTAATAGTATTTTGATTTTTTAGCATACAGATTGATATTGACAATATCTAACAAAATGCACTTGCAAAATGCCATTTATAATGACCGAAGCTAAGCCGAGGCAAAAATGTGAAAATCTGAAAACAAAATGGCACGCTATACCAAGTGGGACGTACACTGCTACTGAAGATTGATTACAAATATGTGTTCGGTCCGCATGGTACAGTATGGGTCACACCAAGCGAAAATGTCCCTTTGGGCATGCGCAGACAGCAAAGGCCCAGATCAGACTGCGCAAATGCGCAGTCTGATCTGGGCTTTTGCTGTCCCCTGCCTGAATCATCAGATACCCTGTAATATATTGATATATATATTTCCCACTCCTCTGCATCCAATTAGTTTCATGTGTGCTGTTTCCCGCCTAACCCCGTTTTCCCTCCTACCAGAGTTTAAGGTCATTTTGATTTTTATCTTATTTCCCACACATGTTGATAACATTCTGTATGGTTCCCCGTCAGAGGATGGTTCCCAGCCAGGAACTCCTTCTTCCATATTTGTAAAGCAGCATACCTGATTCATCAGTTTTCCTGAACTGACTCTGACCTCCCTACTGACCCTGGGAAAGTATTCACTGGAAACATAGTAGCCTTATCTTGTATCAATTTGTGAATAAGAAGAGCGTGGTTTGAGAGAGAAAAAAGCAGTAAGATCTTGAAGCTTCATAGGAGAACATCATTATATATTTTGGACTGTAACATCTTAAATTATTGTGTTTAATAAAATTGTATTGTTATAAGAACTTGAAGAACCTTAACTATAGAACTATCATATATATAATAAAGTGAAGAAATTGTTATTAAAAGTTATTTTTCATTTATTAAGTAACGTCATCATGTCATTAACCTCTCGCTAATTCCCCAAGTTAGCAGGACATGAGTAGACAATCCTCATGAGACATTACATGGCGGAGAATCCAACCTCTATGCAATGGATTATTCTTTTTCGGATGGAAATATCTTGATAAGTGAAATTAATCCATTTTTATCTACCAGTCAACTGGACATTTCTTTGGAGTTGCCTGTTACATCATCGCAACTACCTGTACCGGACAAAACTAGAGACATGAATCTACCGACAGGACAGATTAAACTACAAAAATTTTCTGGGTATCCAACTGAAGACCCAGAACGTTTCTTGTCAGATTTCTGTGCATATTGCACTTTCAATCGTATCAACGATGACGATCCCAGAAAGCTTGCGGCCTTCCAGCTTCACCTAGAAGGCCCAGCCCAGGTATGGTTTACCTGCTTGGAAGATGACAGCAAATCGTCGTGGGAGTATACAGCCAATGCGTTCAAAGTCAAGTACATGAGCACGGACAACAAGCCAGTTCTATTGGTGGAAACCGAGCAGTTTCAAAGTTGGACGCTTCTGCCCAACCAACAAATTGAAGATTACTATAGTAAAATAATCGAAAAAGGGCGAAAACTTTCAAAGAATTCTCAGGAGGTGTTGTTAAAATTTATTCAGGGTCTTCCACCCCAACTTGCATTTTTTGTGCGGGCTGGTAATCCGGAGGACGTACATGCAGCCATGACGTCTGCGAAGATGGGTGAGGCATACGGATACCGTGCTTCCACCACCTCCGCGACCCCAGCCGTAGGCTCTGTCGCAGCTGCATCACGGACTCCGGATGCCAGCAAAATACATGCCCTTGAATTGTCTGTTCAGGATCTAACACATAAGTTGGATAAACTTATTACCAGTTCTAGTGGTGCTAATTTTCACCAAACTTCACATGTGTGTAACCCAAGGACAAATGGACAAGCAAGTGACGCACTATCGCGCCTATGTTATAATTGTCAAGCCCCAGGACATATTCAAAGACGATGTAATTGGGCAGCGGGGCCCCCAAATCCAAGTTCAGTATGTCAATTATGTGACCAATTCGGACATGTGGCCCGAGATTGTAAACTTTTAAAAGATTGCAAACCCAGTTCGGGAAACGGGAGACACCCAAGGGGCACAGAGCGCGGTCCCTTGGGAAAAAGGAACTAACAAATCGCGCTAGAAGTCGCCCGTCAGAGAGACTCTTCTTTTGATACAACTGAACATACCGTTTTCAGTAAAGACTCCAGTTTTATGTTTTTAGAGGTTATATTTGACAAGTCCTCTATTTCTGCTTTATTAGATACGGGTAGTTCGATCAACCTCATGTCTCAGGATTTATTTAATTCAATACCTAGGAAATACAAGTACAATGTGTCTTCTTGTAATGAAAATATTGTTTTAGCAAACAATCAGCCAGTTAACATCAGTTGCACTGCTGGGGTGTCTGCTACTGTAAACGGGTGTATACAAACGTTTGATGTGTATGTTTTAGACCAAACTTCACACCCTTTGATATTAGGGACCGACTATTTGAAAAGGAATGGTACTGTTCTCAATTTTGATAAAATGTCTGTTTCTAATAGTCGATCTTTAATTCATTCCCAGCAGAAGTTATCATTGTCACCAAATTCTGAAACGGTAGTCTGGGGTAAAATACCACAGCATATGAATGCAGGGTCTCAGGGTATTTGCACTGGCAGTGCTCATGTGTCGAAAAAAGGCTTAATGGTTGCTAGGTCAATTGCTTTTGTTTCAAATACACACATGGTTCCTTTAAAAATTCTGAACCCCACCTCAGATACCATTACAATTTATAAAAACAAACCTTTAGGTTCATTTCAATTCACTGATAAGACATTTACTGTCAGTCCTGTGGAGAACTCGGGTCATTTAAGTTCACCACTGCAGCAGCATAAACAAACTTACCAGACTGATAGACTGGCAACCAGACACACCTGTTCTAATGTAAATGTTAACTTCGGACATAGGTCCATTCAAGAACATGCAGACAGTGTAGATCGAGACAAGTTACTTTCATACTTTCAAATTAATTCCCAGCACTTATCCTCAGCTGAAAAATGCCAGCTTGAGGAATGCTTGTACAGAAATAATGATTTATTTGTCACAGATGAAAACCCATCACTTGGTCTTACTTCTGTTGTTGAGCATCAAATTCACCTTATCCCAAACGCACAGTCTAAACATCAACGGCCATACCGATTATCACCTGAAAAGCGTGAAGTTTTACGTCACCAACTGGACGAATTGTTGCGCCAGGGCATAATAGCACCTGTTAGTGAGAAGGAAGATGTTCCAATCTCTAGTCCCATTGTTCTAGTGTCTAAGCGTAGTAAGCCTAAATCAGGAGTCACACCTGGGTCTAAAGAGGCAAGTTTGTCTATGTACCGTTTCTGTGTAGATTTTCGCTATTTGAACTCTCAAACACAAGATTTTCGATATGCTATTCCCCATGTTGACGAACTCACCGAGTCTTTTACTCATAGAACTCCAAATTATATCTCATCGATTGATCTCAGTTCAGGTTTTTTCCAAATGGGTATTTCACCTGAATCTTCCAAATACACAGCTTTCAACACATGCTTTGGCACATACAAGTTTCAGCGGTTACCTCAAGGCCTGAAAACCTCTCCTAATAGTTTTCAGATGTTGATGGACAAAATATTGAATGGGTTGTCATTTAGATCCACTCTTTGCTATTTAGACGATGTCCTCATATTTTCTGAAACTTTCGAACAACACTTGTCAGACTTGCAGGAAGTGTTTAATAGGTTTCGAGAAGCTGGTATGAAACTGTCACCTTCCAAATGTACATTTGCACAGGAAAGTTGCCTTTTTCTTGGACACGAACTTTCCCGGTTTGGTATGCGCCCTCCCGCCGATCGCCTTCAAGCAGTTTCAGATTACCCTGTTCCGAAAACTGCCAAACAGTTAAAAAGGTACCTTGGTTTAATGAACTGGTTTCGAAAATATATTCGCAATTACAGTGCAACGGCCAATTGTTTGTATAAACTGTTACAAAAAGGGACTTCATTTCTTTGGCAAAAAGAACACCAGAGGGCTTTTGACAAATTAAAAGAGGCTTTATTGTCATCAGAAGCTTTAGCATTCCCAAATTACAATCTCCCTTTTCATCTGGCCGTTGATACCTCCAGTCAAGGTATTGGTTATATGCTGTATCAGCTACACCCATCTAAGATGGATGATTCTGAAACACCACGTGTTGTTCGGTTTGGTTCAAAATCGCTATCAAATTACCAGAGATCATATGGTCCCACAAAACTTGAACTTCTAGGCGTTGTCACAAGTGTTCTTGATTGTGCGTCCTATTTGAGAGGTCGTAAATTCTATGTTGAATGTGACCATCAAGCTCTGAAACCCTTATTTCAGAAAAGTTTAAAAGGGGCTATCTATGAACGTTGGCTTGCAATACTGCAGGAGTTCAATTTTGAAATCAACTATAAATCAGCAGCACAAATGGTAGTTCCTGATTCTTTATCTCGATGTAGACCTGCTAAAAATACAGACTCTGCTGAGTCCAGCCCAGATGAAAATGACCCATATTTTCCCTATGTTAATGAGGAAATTGGTAAAATAACTTTCCCTGATGGGACCTGCTTACAAGAGGTTATAGGTACTGGTAAACAAAACAAGCAAGCAGTCAATCATATTTTACTGCCTCCCCCTACGTCACTGTATTTACATAATGAGGCCTATGATGCTGATAGTGAAATTCCTCAGACAAAACAAGGTCATAAATTAGGGGATTCCCCTTTGAAAAGGAAAAGAAAACTTTCTAGATCTGCCACAAAGGTCACTTTCTCAGACTGTGACTTGAGTGCTGATGAGCAAAGTATGACAAGGGCGTACGCCGCGTTCGAACACAGAAACACTGACTGGTCACATACTGCTGATACTTGTACACAACACACCATCACACAACAAAACAATACAGCTGACAGTCAAAACAAATCGGACATGACAAGCCACAATAAAGAAACCACTGATATATCACAACAGGGTAGTACTGATTCTTCTTTAGAAGAAGGGCCATTTAACAAGTCTGCACGCAACATTGATTTGTTTAAATCGTTCGATTTCAGTCTAGAAAAAGTTCAGGAATTACAGCGTACTGACTCGTTATTGGGTCCGATGATAGTCTATTTAGAAACTAATGTTTTACCTAAGAGTCAGAAGAAAGCAAGGAAGTTATTATTAGAGTCAAGTGATTACACACTGTTAGATGGACTGTTATTTCATTCCCGTGTGTCGAAATCATTGCGGAGTCGTAACATCAATCAGTATCAGTTGGTTCTCCCGGAAATAATGATTAAAACTGTCCTTGGTTTATACCACGACTCGCCCATGAGTGGACATGCAGGTATACATGATACTTTGGACAGAGTTAAGGAGCATTATTTTTTCCACAGAATGGGACCAATTATTACTGATTATGTTCGGTCCTGTCCCGACTGTCAAAAACGTAAACAGACCAAACATCACACAAAATCCACCATCACTGCATACAGGACACCTAGCGGTCCATTTCAAGTTTGGCAAGTGGACTTGTACGGACCTTTGCCTGTTACAGCACAGGGTTTCTCGTTTGTTTTGACCGCTGTTGACCTTTTCAGTAAATATCTAGTGACAATTCCTTTGGCAAATAAAGACACGATTACAGTGGCGGCTGGTCTCACACAACTGTTTACCAAATATGGCGTGTGTGAAACACTTATCAGTGATCGTGGGTCTGAGTTTGTCAGCAAATGCATGTCTGAAGTGTGTCGACAGTTGTGCATACCACAGGAGTTCACACCTGCGTTTGTACACAAATGTTTAGGTGCAGCAGAACGCGTGCATAGAACACTTGCCGAACGTTTAACACCTTACATACAAAAACGTCGCAACAACTGGATTGATTTTTTGTCACCTGTCACATTTTCAATCAATCAGTCTGTGCATTCAAGCACTGGTTACTCCCCGCATGAAGTTATATTTGCGGAACGTCCAAGATTTCCTTTAACGCCACCTAAGCCTACAGACTTTGACACTATTCCAGTTGATATGCGCACCTACATTCGCAAACACACAGAAATACTGAATGTCATTCGTACTGAATTGAAAAAAAATGCTTTAAAATCACAGCAAAACCTACAAGATCGTGCAAACAAGGACTCAAGCCCATTACACATTAAGAAAGGTGACTATGTGTACTTACTGACAGAAAGGACGGGTACTGGACAAAAGTTACAGAACAAATATACTGGTCCATTTGTGATAGATAGATTTACCAGCCCACATCTTGTTCTGTTGAGAAACCCAGAGACTGGGACTATACAGAAGTCGTCAGTACATCTTGATCGGCTGAAAATGGCATACGTCAGACAGCCAAATCCATCTTCATATTTTCTTGGTAAAGTTGTCACATGTGAAAATGGACAACATCTTGACACAGAGCCTTTATCTCCAAATGTGCAAGCCAAGGATAATATGGCTGAATTAAGTGACAGACAGTCAGCAGTCCCACGTGATGATACTGACCATCCTGGTCAACTTACGGTGCGACGTTCATCAAGGACACACAAGCTGCCTGATCGTTATGGTGTTGCTCTTGACAGCATACCGAGCGATGGGACTACGACTGACAATAAAGACTATCACAAGACTAAGAGGGTACTTGGCCAAAGAACAATCGACGGTACAAACCAGTATTTAATTCAGTTTGCCGGTGAACCTGCGGAAAATGCTCTTTGGTTACCCCTCTCAAATCTGAATGAAAAACTAAGAAAATCAGTTCAAGAAAAGCCCCCGCCTGTGATAGTTCAAATAGAATAGTTCAAGTTGAAAGACCAATGGATATTGTAAATGTATTATTTATTACTTATTCTTCATAGGAAGTGTCCCTGTGGGATGGGATAAATTATTCTAAATGGGTTTTTCTTAACCAGTAACCCTTGTTTACATTATTAGAAATAAGCCTTCATGTGTTTTACATGGTAAATCTGGTCATCCATAGGTGTAGGCAGCCACTGATAACACTGGTATTTAGATACTATTTCATAATAGTGTATACCAGAGGGCTGAAGAAATCTGCTTGCAAGATAGCAATCATTCATTCAAGGTTAAGACCCCATAAGTAAAATAGACTTTTCTAGAGAATATTTGGATAGAGAAATGTTGATGTTCTTATAAATAAAATTGTTTGTTTTCTTTGGCGCCATGTATTTACACTTTTAATATGCTTGTATTATTGCAGCTCGTCCTTTTTTCTTTAGTTGATTTATGTTTTAGTCTTTGTAAAACGTACCTGCCACTTGCCTCAGTCACTTCCATTTCCAAAGTAAGTTTATATAAAACATAAGATTATCACTCAAGTTTTCCATGTGTAGATCTAGTTTTATTTTTCTGGAGCTGAGAATAATACCTTCACATAGTACAATAAGGTCCATTTAAATGGCACTGGCAGATATGTTAGAGATAAGTTTTAAGTGTTTCTTTATTATATAAATCACCATCATTTATGTGTGTGTGTGTGTGTGTGTGTGTGTGTGTGTGTATGTGCTAATTCAATGCTGTTATCTAGCGAACAGTATAGTGTTCATTTGTCCTGGACACTTGTTTTGTGTTTCGTTTTGGCAAGGCAGAGCCTGGGAGACATGAGAATGTAATTTGTTACACTGATTTCAAATGATCGTATTTGTTCAGAGACATGACGATCATTTGATTCAGCTTCACGAAAAAAAAAAAAAAAAAAAAAGAGAGAGATAATTATTGCTTAGTGAATACATGCTAGTGTTTCTACTATGTTAGGTAAGCTGTGAGTGGACTGTAGCATTCTTTTAATTGTTTATAATGTTTTATATAATCTTAAAATTTGTTCGATTATTGTGTTGGTATGAAATGTTTTATTTGTTTGTTGTTTTTTTTTGTGATAATTTTTCATGTGTGGTAATTGATTACCTAATTTCCTACCAACATTAACCATTGTGTTAATATTTGCTATATGCTATATGTATGTCATGATGTTGTAATGTATGTACACTGGTGTGAGCAAGGGAACTGAAGTGAAATAAGAACTATGTCAAATTTTTATCATTTAGTCGTCATGTATTGATTTAACTTAAGTATAATTTTATTTATTTTTTTTGTTGTCTAAAATTCACGTACGTAACAGCCTTTACAGATTTTATTTTGGCTGCGCACAATAAATAATTTCCGGTTTTTTACATATATGATAAAACAATGTGTTTTTTTGCCTTTTTATAGCATTCGATAAAATAAAGAGACATATTATGACTTATTTTGTAAAAAGGTAATTTACTACATGTGTTTCAGCACATCCATTTATGTATTTGTCAAGAATGCAAGAAAATACTAGATAATGCTACTTGTGTTCTATACTATTTTCTGTGGGGGATATATTATTTTTCTGTGGGGGATGTAATATATTGATATATATATTTCCCACTCCTCTGCATCCAATTAGTTTCATGTGTGCTGTTTCCCGCCTAACCTCGTTTTCCCTCCTACCAGAGTTTAAGGTCATTTTGATTTTTATCTTATTTCCCACACATGTTGATAACATTCTGTATGGTTCCCCGTCAGAGGATGGTTCCCAGCCAGGAACTCCTTCTTCCATATTTGTAAAGCAGCATACCTGATTCATCAGTTTTCCTGAACTAACTCTGACCTCCCTACTGACCCTGGGAAAGTATTCACTGGAAACATAGTAGCCTTATCTTGTATCAATTTGTGAATAAGAAGAGCGTGGTTTGAGAGAGAAAAAAGCAGTAAGATCTTGAAGCTTCATAGGAGAACATCATTATATATTTTGGACTGTAACATCTTAAATTATTGTGTTTAATAAAATTGTATTGTTATAAGAACTTGAAGAACCTTAACTATAGAACTATCATATATATAATAAAGTGAAGAAATTGTTATTAAAAGTTATTTTTCATTTATTAAGTAATGTCATCATGTCATTAACCTCTCGCTAATTCCCCAAGTTAGCAGGACATGAGTAGACAATCCTCATGAGACATTACAACCCACAAATGTATTAATGGAGAACAAAAACCCAGATGAAAACTTGCGCATGCGCAGAATGATCTGGATCTGGGCATTTTGCACATTTTCGAAGATATCTTTTTTTTTCGCTTGACAAATAATCACAAAGCTGCAATTAAATAAAGAAGATAGCTCAGTGGTAATCTGAAGCCAGTGCTAAATAAAACCACAATCTGGCTCGCTTACATACAACAATAGTCAGGCGAAAACCTTTCGGAAAATATTGACGAGGGATTCGTCATTCAGTCCTCGGGATGGGGTGAGTGTATGGGGATGGGCGGGTGGGGGCGGGGGGGGGGGGGCTGAAAGAGTAACCTTGGGGTAATTGTGGTACGGATGTATGATCCAGTTTTCGAAACCTGCCCCATTCATATACCTGGCCTTTGAAAAAAAAGACCCTTTCATATACTTGATCGTCTGAAATATTGACCTATTCATATACTGCCCTTTGATTTTTATACCCATTCATATAGAATCTACTCTTTACTGTTTGCAAAAAAAAAAAACAACAAAAAAACAAAAAAAACAACAAAAAACAATTGTATTTCACAAATTAAATGTGTACCATTTATCTATCATCTTATACATTGGCACGCATTTACACTAAATCAGCTGTCTAACCCAATTATTCCTAGTGGACTCATCTATCCTTATCACTTGTACGAGTCTATTCTTTGAAAAGTTGGGCCTTTCATATACATGTACCAATAAAAAAAAATCGGGTCAGTCATATACTTCTTGTTGATAAAAGGGGGCTTATCATATACCTGGCGGCGCTGAAAAAGGGGGCCATTCGGCACGCACATCTATACTATGCCATATATAGGAAGTAACCCCCCCTACCCCTGCCACCACCCCACACCCCATGCCCCGATATTCAGTCATTCTGTAATCTAAATATAAGAAACCCAGCTAGCCTTTATAAATCTATAACGGGCCGTTATCGGCCCGTCAGCTACCCTGACGGGCCAATAACGGCCCGCTATAGATTAACAAAGAATGCGGAAGATTCAGGGAAAACATTATGTAACAACAAGAACAAGAACAACAAGAGCATCAGCAGCAGCGTCACCAAGTCCATTTTAATACCTGTGAATATGTGTAAAATTGCTGGATGAGTGGGGTGGGGTGAGGGGGGGGGGTG